>JBBMKB010091950.1:28723-58007 GCA_037833945.1 Alaria marginata
AAACTGAAAGTGCAACCCCCCGGTAAACAAAGCCGTGGCCTAGGTACAAAAAACAATCATTTTGCTAAACAAGAATGGCATTCCGACGATGTTTGGGTTAAGGAGTCCCGTCATTCAGAAAATAGTTTGGCCAAAACGTGCTAGTACTAGTATTGTACCTCGCGTCTAGGCCACTCTGGACGGTAATGTTAATAACCCAACGGCCCCTACGTTTCAGTCCATAGTGGTATCTGCTTTCGTCGGGTGTGGTCTGCTTAAAGTGTCAACCCACACAGCCTTCTCCAACAAATCCATGCAATGTGTACTGTCCGAAACGACTATTCTGCCACCTGGTAACGCTGACGCTTCCGACGTTGCCAAGATCTTCCAAAGCTTCCTCTACTACCGTGGCAGACGCGTCGTACGCCATGTCATCAGTTACGTAGCCATCTAGCTCTAGCGCAAACGTTCCGCCAAGCTCGTTGCCCTTGACCACCTGTGTCATGGTAGGAGGTTGACATTATACAGTAGCGTGGAAGCATCAATATTGAGGAAATTGACGTACACCAGCTTCTGTCGTGTACACCCAGAACATTGCGATACATATTGCTGCATTTGTTTGTGGGAGGCATAGTCGTAAATGGAGCAGAATTCCTTTGAAATATTACGCTTTCCCTCCCTCGGGTATACCTTGTGAAACGTGATTGAGCCAGCAGTGCTTATAGAAACGAAAACGTGTTGTCACTGCTTCTACTATTCTCCGGCGCCCAGGCCATGTGCCGCGATGCTTACCTCCTCGACGGATATCGTGGCTGAGTAGCCGGTGAGGTCGCTGTCGGGCACCAAGAGAGGGACGTCTCCGGCGTAGTTCAAGAAGGTTACCGACCAGGAGTAGCCGCCGCGGCCGTCAGAGTCCGACCTGAGGTACACGTAGACAGTGAGTACCCCGATTAAAGAGCGCGCAAGATAAGACGCGTTTGGGACTCAACCCTTTTACCACTCCAGAACTTATTATACACAAATTTCAAGTAGTTTGTCCCTGCAAATGTGGGCTTAGTTCAAAAATGATTCAGAGCGGTCGAGTAGACATGTCCCGCCCATACTAAAACCTACATATTTCCCATTACAGATAAGAGCAGTGTGTAGTTAAGAGTGGCTGGTTCGGCGTGTTAGTAGTGCTCTTAAATCGAAGCCGCCGAAGTATAATAATAACCCGTTAGGGGCTTCAGAGAGAGAAGGTGGCGGCGACAACGTCGGCCACAAGAACCAGCCCGGGTTGGTGGGGAAGGGGATGCACCCGCACTGCAATGGTGCATGCTGCGGTGGACGTGCAGCATTCTTTTTCTGAGGCTCCTTACTTGAGGATTAGTACTGCATACTAATAGTACCCCACCCAAAAAATGATTTAGAGAAAAATAGAAAAATAATAGTTCTCCCTGATGAACAATCCCATGGCCTAGGTATGCAACAAAGTATGTTGCGAAATAAGAATGGAATTGCGACGAGTTTGGGTTTAGGAGCCCGGTCATTCATAAATGTTTTTAGCCAAAAAGTGCTACCTCTATCGTAGCACGCGTCCAATGTAAGGATTTATGCGACACGCGTGCGCCATGGTGACACTCGAACTGCTACGCGCTCTTCCTGGACGCTTCATAAAATTGCAAGGGTCGATGTTTTGGTCGCCATACCCGGGTCTCAAAAGGGTTAGTATGCCCGTCTGCCACATATCAGACTTACCTCGTAACCGTAACATCGCCAACATCGGTAGCCTCGAGTAGAGATTCCATCTCCTCGTCAGAAGCGCTGGCGGCGATCGCGTCAGTGTCGTTCAGGTAAAAGGTTCCACCAACTTCGTTGCCCTCAACCAGCGTCACTACCTGCCAGCACAATAATGAGGCGGCAAGAGTGGGTTCAGAAAGCGATGTCGCGTTCGTTCAGGAGACGACGTGAATGACCCCGACAACATTTCACAGGAATTGCGATAAGTATGATCGCGACCCAATCAGATGGACCTAGATCTGGGACGAAAATGTGGTTGAACCAAGTCGAAGCAGCTTCCAAGCGAGGTCTCAATCAACAATTTTAATCAAGAATATAAAGAAAACATCCATCAAGAATCTCAATCAGATCAAGAACCTAAATCAAGAATCTAAATCAAACAACCTCAATAAAAAATCTCGACCAAGAATAATATCAAAACTGCTTTATTTATAGCATCAATGCTCACCTCGCAGTAACCGACGAAGCCATCCTCCGGAACACAGACAAGCTCTGCAACAGCTCCCTCATTACTAGAGAAAGACATTGTCCATGAGTTCGCGTTTTGATCGTCCGCAACGCCCCGATACGTCAGCATGGGAGCAACTACCGACGGAAGCACTGACAAGCCATCAGTAATGTCATCCGCGGCCGCAGCTTGTGTTAACCCGAAACCGCCCGACACCACCTCGGACACCTCGACGCCGTGATAGGTTGTGTCGTTGTCGAGGGATGTCAAGACTCCGTCGATGGTGGTTGCGAATGTCGAGCAGCCAGAGTGGTTGGTGCCGAGGGAGGGGGGGGATGGTGACGACGATTCCCCGACCCCGTGGAAAGCGTTCCCATCGAAGAATATGCTGTATGTGTAGCCCCAGCTGAAATGATAAGGGAGGGTAGGGTAGGGTAGGGTAAGGTAGGGTAGGGTAGGGTAGGGTAGGGTAGGGTAGGATAGGGTAGGGTAGGGGTTTCGACTTGTTTGAGGCTCGTAAAGCGCGAGTAGCGTTTTCAAAGGAAAGTCGAGGGTATCGATGCCTGTATGTATAGCCCAAGCTGAAAGGGGAAGGAATAGGGTAAGGGTTTCCAATGTTTTTTAAAGGCTCGCAAAACACAAGTAGGGTATTTCAAGGGAAGTCGCGTAACAGTTTTCAAGGCTAGAAAAATGCGGGCAGCGTAGTCCAACGGAAAGTCAAGGCGATCGATGCTCAATGTTGTAAAATATGTTTCCACATTGTATTCTGCAACGATATATGTGGCACGTATGAAATCTAAGTAGCGACAACTGCTGTGCGTCAAGCGCCGTGAGGTCTGTGTTATGTTCTTGAATCAAAGTGAAACGCTAATTGGGAGTTGAGCAGGCACAAAACCAACATCAAAACACGGCAACCCCGTTTGCCCGATGATTTGGGCGTGTACTGATATTGTCTTTATTCTGCGGTGCTCTTGCAAACAAATCAGCATGGTGCTTCCGGCTAAAGCGCCCAGATTTGCGGACACCTTTTGAATATGGCTAGTGCGGCATCGAGCACTTCCTCGACACACGTGTTCTTCTCGTTGGTTTACGCACCTACAGTAGCATTCGGAAATATATCCCCACATCGGACAGCTCAGATCCCTATTCATGACAAATACGATTTGCATGGCCCCTATATCATGATGCCGGGTGAGAGCCGGATGATCTGAACGGTCTCGCACATGTTTCCTGGGTTGGTTCTGTACTATTACTACAGACATCCTGCAGATGTAGGCTCTAGATGATCTAGATGATCTAGATGATCTAGATCGTGACCTGTCCGATGTGTGAAAACTCACGTTTCGGGGACAAATTGCTTCATTTTAGAGTTGACACTTTTTGCAGTGTGGCAAAACGTTTAAGGGGTCAACTTGTTGACGGAAAACAAAATGTCCTCACTTGTCGTCTGCGGTACCACCCCCTTCTCTCTCCACGAGCACGGAATCCACGTTGCCCAGAGCTTCCAGGGCAGCCTCGACATCTTCCGCCTCAGAATCCCAATAGAGGCATTTTGTTGACTGCACCGAGGAGCTGAAGTTCACCGCAAGGCGGTAAGCACCCACTTCCTCTGTCAGCTCAACAGCCGAATACACCTATTTTGTAATATTAGAGAAAGTTTTAGCGGGTAAGGACGTCGTGCTTATTGTTGGAAGTTCTCGTTGTGCTTATCCCCGTAGCATGGGTAGCAAACGGAATAGCATAGGGTACCCTTAATCCTATGGGCACCCATGTACTGCGACCAAACGCATGAGAAATGCGATATTATCAAGAGTCCAGGAAAAACGTGCAGCTGCACGAGTATCACCATCCTACGTGCGTATCGTGTAATTGTAGTTCTTTGCTTTGAAATTCGGGCACACCCCTTACCCCAGCGGCCGGGCTGCTCGTGTGGCCGATGCTGCAAACTGTCGTTTTTTCCCGACACTTTTCCCCCCTCAAGTCCCCCCAAAAAAACAAAAAGTCCCAAACGGGTTAAGGACCTTGTGACGTTACCGTAGAAAATGTAGCTGATCACGACTATTGCGAATACCCACGCTTTTTGCCGTGTACCCATGCCAACCAACAGACTACGCTGTTGATAGCAGCGTTGCACATAACCCGCAACGTTCTCATTGTCACGCCCCAACCAGAACACTAGCGGCGTTGCACATAACCCGCAACGTTTCCTGTGTCAAGTCCCAAATAATAGACAACACTGCACTATTTATTGCAGCTTTACCCATACATTTCTTAAACCCGCAATGTTCCCAGTGTCAGGGGCGGAAAACGTGCCACATTGTCATTGTCAGGGTCAGAAAGAGTGCGCTCCCATTCGGTCTTACCTCAACACTCTGCACCCTGGTCGCTGTTCCCAGCGCATCCCCCTCATTCTGCGTAGTTACGGTCAACTCGGAATCTCCTCCCCCAGAGACAACAAAGCTAGAGCAGGAACCCGTGTCAGCGGTGAGGGCTTGCACGTTGCCGATCACATCGCGCCCCACAAACGCGATCTCGTAGGTGTATCTGCGGCATGTGGAAGAAACAAGGGGACACCGGCACGTGCGGGACGACATGTCAAGCGTGATGCTAGTCTGGTATAGTGCTTTGCATCAAGTATCTCAACATGTCTAAACGGGAAGCATCTCGACATGCCTGAACGAGAACGCTTGTGTTCTGCAACATCTTGTCAGTGCCGTGTTATATACCAGGTAGCATTTAGCGAGCTGAGAGATACTTATGCTTTGAGCCTTGTGCCCTACAATGGATAATCCAAACAAAAAAATAGCCTACTGTAGACAAGAGGCAAAGAACCGTTGGATAGCAGCGGTACGTTTCTGAAACTGTTTATGCATGTACGTACAACAGCCCATTGCACTTTTCGGGTCTTATCAGAAACGACCCAGTCGTAACTCCATAGGCATCGTAAGGCGAGACGTACGAAGAAGTCGATCCCTCCGTTCAAGACTGGCTACCCAGTGAGCGCAGGGTAGCAGGCAGGGGAAAAATACGGACAATCCCAGCCACTCTAAAGGCCTAGTAATATGTTCTGTACCGTCATTTCAAATCACAGGGATAGGCGACGCGCTGAGAGCGCACTAAGCGCGGGATTTATCCGCCCCCCCCTGCTGAGGCATGAGGCTTAATCTAATCAAATACTTCCTCTAAACAATTGGTGAAGGCGCAGTATTATACAACAGCACCGAAAGACGCACGGCGAGACACCGAAGGGAGTATACAGAGTGGAAATGAAGAAAGCGTTGATCCTCGTCGAAAGCTGCCCTACTCACCCGAAGTCATACGCGTTGGAAGCATCGCCGGAACGGACCACGGTAACGTCGTCCACGTTTGACAAGGCTTCAAGAGCCGCTTCCATCTGATCAGAACAGAACCAGACATGTCGCAGATTCGAGCATGTAAGCCGGTGTCACATAAAATAGTGTCACATGAACCAGTCGAACTTCACATAAAAAGTGTCACAGAAAGAGTGTACAGTACTTGTTTTTTCTTCCACCGGGATGCCTTTTTAGCCTGTTTTTTTTACCACGGGCTACGTTTCAGGGAAATGAGCTTATGTGAAAACATCGTCATCACCTAAGAGTTGTCACATGAAGCAGTTCGCTCTGCGATGTGTACTTCAACCACGTAGTTTGAACCGTCACTGCCGCCTCGCCCGAGAACGCGAGCAATCGACATTCATCGAGTAGATACCGATGCAAATGATAAAACGTCAGGTCTCCCTGCATTGTACCATACGCATATGCCGTTCTTGCCAGTCAATCGTTCTGATTCATTGACCAATCGCCCCGGCACCTGAAGGCAGCGGGGCATGCTACTATTAGTACGGTAGGGGTGCACCTCATTTCCTGAGGCCTCTCAATTGAGGAGCTCTACACCTTATTTAAAGAAGCAATAATGCGCAGCCCGATAAACAATCCCATGGGCTAGGTATATACTGCGAAAACTGATTCAAAACACATATGACGCTCCAACGATATTGGGTAATTTGGTAATCTAACTACTAGTAATTGAGGAGCGCCGCCAGTCAGAAATGGTTTGATAGAAAAATGCTGCCGCTATCGTTGCAGGCGTCCGTACTAGAAATTAAGCCATGCCTACTAGGGCTGGAAACCCTTGCCTCATCTTCCCCAGCGTTCCAGTCAAGGCAGACGGTGGTCTCCGCTCGAGAGTTCAAGTTACCCGTAGTGGCGTTCGCCCACATTGAAGTATGCGTCAGGCTGTAGTTGCCGCTTTTGACTTCAGCAGACGCGTATAGGGTCACCTGAAATAAACACGAAATACGCTCAGCATTAAGACACGAGCCGGGGGTGCCATAATTGCGATCGTATCAACCGTAGCAAAATGGCACGGCCGGGACTGATGTATTCTTTGTACGCTTTACTTCTATCCGCGCGAGGCAAAGGCCGCAATACCGTTGCGTGAAGGATGCACTTGGATACGATGCAGTCGAAAACCACCGCAATACGTTACGGCTCTGGGCAGGAAATATTCGGTTTATACACGCGACACATTCCCAGTTGTTTGTATGCATAGTCGCCCCACACCCCCCGCACCCCTGGAGGGCCACACCAAATATTTTCAACATACCGTCAAAAGACATCGCAAAATGACCTTGGTCAGGAAATTCTCGGTATTATGCATGCGACATCGCACAAGTTAGTTTTCAAGGAATTGAAGGGAAAAAATGCCACCAACAGCTTTTCGGTAAACCCGACATAGGTCTCACCACTTGTTTCTCAGGGAATTAAAGGAAAAAAATGCCAGCAACAGGTTTACGGTACAAGCGCCATCTCACTATTAATCGGTTGCAGTCGAAAGACATCGCAATATGACCCTGGGCAGGAAATGCTCCGTGTGATACACTCGAAGTGTCCCCGTTTTAATTTTGTCAGGGAAGTGAAGAGAAAAAGTGCCGGCAAAATGTTTTCGGTACACGCGACATACATCTCACCAGCTGTTTCTCGGGGAACTGAAGGGAAAAGTTGCCCGCAACGGTTTCGCCCTCGTCGGCCGAGGTTGACATCAGCTGTACACCCACGATTGCGGGTGCGCTCGTCGTGATGACTTGTACTTCATCTTGGTGGGTGGCCGCAATTGTCACCGTTTGTACCTGCAGAGCCCGATGGCAGAAACGGTATTGAATGTTATGTAGAATCATGCTGTTTATCCTTTTTGGTATCGAAAAACTTATCCCATATTAATTTTAGTTGGATTTCCCCCAAAAACGAGGGTTCAGTTCCAAAAGGGTCATTTATTTGGGGGGGTGCGGGTGTAGGACGCGCCACACAGCAGTATGCATGACCGTGCCGAGTGTGTCCTCGATGCGTACAGCGTGTTCCGCAGTCATACTATATTTTGCATTTATGAGTCTATGTCCCTGGGGTAACTAGCCTGAGACTGAGTGTACGCAGTGTAAATATGCCCAGCACAGTAAGGAAGATCAAAACCGAAGGAGTGAAGGCTTCCAAATTTCAAAAATGATTTAAAATCACAACTACATATAGAGTCAGGTAATGGAAAAGAGATCATCTAAAAAAGCACAACAAAATCCGGCGTATCGTTCGGCCCGCTATCTGCACTCGCTCACCTCGTCAGTGTGGAGCGCTACGCCGGCGGCAAGGCTTCCCGGAGCCGCGGGCACCTCAGCAGCCTTTGCCACCGCAATGTTGTCTCCATACTCTCCAAAGCCGAGAGAGTTTGCCGCGGCAAGACGGAGGAAGTATGGGACTCCCGTCTGCATGTCGGATGCGGCGTGCCTGGAAGGGAGGACCCCTTTCACAACCTCCGACGAAAAGGTTTCCACTGCAGCGCTATCCCCGCTTAGGGACGCGGCGTCTCCAGCGAGGGCCTGCGAAATAATGGGTGAAAGACAATGTAATATTGTCTGTAGAGGGGGTTCACTTTCAGTCGCGCCAGTGGTTGTGATACCCTTTTTACTTCGCAGTCTTAAAAAACAATTGTCAGATTTTTTCAGTTTTCGGTTTCGAGATAAGCACCGCCGACATGAAATAATTTGTTTCGCAGCGCTAGCGAGACGTCCTTAACCCCTCTGGGATTTCACATGAAAAAAAATGTCGAAACAAAACTGACGATGACAGCATGGGCAAAACTAAGAAGCTCGGGCTGTTGGGATGGGTGTATGTTCGACCTGCCACCCAAGATGCCGTACGCGCGGGGGAATAGATTGGTATTATCCCGTTTGGCACTGCTACCGAATATTCTGTACGCCCAAGGGAATGGATGGGTATTATCCCGTTTGGCACAGCTACCGAAGATGCTGTACGCCCAAGGGAATGGATGAGTATGATCCTGTTTGAGACTTCAGACGAAAAATATATCGAAAACAGTGATGATTACAGCATCGGCCAAACGAAGAAGTAAGGGCTCATGTGTTCGAACTGCGGTGAAATACTCGTACGGTGTGGAGGCTCCCAACAGTGCCTGTTGAATAGTGCCATTAGTAGTGCCCACGGACTCACTAGGCACGACTGGAACTCTCCGTAGCAACCGTACTAACAAGAATGCCGGTGTGTTAGGCTGGCACATGCCGGCACTATTGGAAGGCCCCTACTGTAGCTGAACGACATGCGCGCAGCATGGTGGTACTCGCTTTCGGATGGTGTAGAGCTTCATGCCTCTCAGGTCATAATCTCAGGTCGCAGCTTGCTCAAGGTTGCGCTAGACGTATTCTACGCCCGACTTCGATACTCAACTATTTAATGCCTCCTCTGTGCCATAAGTAAAGCCATCTGTGGGGTGCAGATCATAACACTCTCACGGCGGCGACGGCGATGACATAATCGGTATCGTTGGACCAATACATTAAAGGAGGAGCCGATAGAGCAAATGCTAAACCTGAGATATTTTCTATATGACTGCTATTAACAGGTACTCTATAGATTGTTGTACCAGAAACGGAAACGCACGCTTTTATGCCGTCTTTGTCTACAACCACTATGATGCCCCTCCGAAGGGGAAACGTGCATTTCCTATGAGAGGCATCTCCACTACAACCCGTATCCCAATGGAACTTCTCACCTCAACATCTCCCAGGTTCGAGTCGAAGGATACTGTGTACAGGTGTCCAGATACTCGATACAACGCCAGCTCCTCAGTGCTGTCCCCTCCGAGGAATCTGCATCAACGATTGTTGCCGCGTGAGTTTACGTTTTGTGACCACGGGATGGCTTTCAGGGAAATATGCTAATGTGAAAACATCATCATCATCATCATCATCGTCATCATCATCATATGATTATATTTTAGGCACTTTTTTACTGCAATCGTGCCTGCGCGGGGGTTCTGGTTTGCGCTCTCTTTTGACTTCGGGGAACTAGCACACGTGTGGATTGGCTTTTGTTTTATTTTCCCTGAGCGGTGTTCTTCGGGAGGTTTAGGATCCTGTCTGAGAACTGTACACGTTTTTGATACCAGTAGATTTTTTGTTTGATTTTTCCTGAGAGGTATTCTTCCATTCCAGAGTAATTGGTGCCTGTCCTGTGACCAATAGGCTATGGATATGAGTTAATGTTAGAATAACAACAACACCTCCAAAGGCTATACACAGCGATTCAATTTCAATGAATCGAAAGTCGAACATGGTGGGGACACGTACGTGAGATGCGATGGTGAACTGTGGTGGGACGAGAAGACACCCAAAAACACGGCGACTTGCCCAAGGAATGGCTTCGGTTGTACATGCCCCAATAACTGCTCTATAGCCTACCGCAGTCGGCACCTACTGTGCACATATCACACGATCTGCTGACCTGAAGTCCTTCACGGTAGTCGCTTGTCGATCGTTCCAGCAAACTGGCGTGGGTAATATATATCTGAGACAATTGGAAGGTGTACTGCAGTTGCTTCTACAAGAAAAATGCGGAGCATACAGAAGCCTATCGTATGCTATAATTTTGTCCCTTACATTCCCTCCAGCGAAGAGTCGTCCATATCTCCCAAAGGAAGTTGAGAGGAGGACCAGATTCCCCCTTCGATAGTGCCCTGCGTTACCGTTGCTAGGGTGACGCTCTCCCCGGCGTCAGCATCAAATGCCACACAACCATTGTAGCTCACATTGAGACCCAAGGATGTGTAAGGGTCTGGGACGTCCGTCGCGTCCTGCAAGCACGTGGATGCACATGGGTGTTCCGGGCCGGTTTTTTCATCTTTGTTTTTCAGGGGTTTTCACAGGTAATGACCCGATCCGGGTCGGGTTAGCGGGGGGCTTTCAAAATCTCGCGCGTCGAGTCGAGTCGAGTCAGGAGGTGTTCGAAATATCACGGGTCTTGTCGAGGCGGGTCAGGTGTTTTACAAATCTCACGCTTAGGGTCGGCCCGACCAGCGGGATTTCACCCGACCCGTGAAAAGCCCTTTTGTTTGCCTCCCAGGTCCCGAAATCCGGAATGCTCTTCGTTCTGTTCCCAGGTCGCTCCAAACAGTTGTGGAGCGAGTAGATACACGAGGAACACAATACCAGGTGCAGAATCTGTGGTTGTGGTGCTGAAATACCTGTGTCTTTCCGTCGAAGTATATGTTGTAGATGTAGCCATTGGGGGCAAATGTGGCATCTTCCCTGCGAGTGACCGTCACGTCTAGCCCGAGCGACGACAGCAGTTCCTCCTGTGCCGTTACGCCAAAGAGCATCACGGTTACGATAGAGAAATCGAAATCAGTTGTTGTTGTTGTTGTTGTTGTTGTGGTTGTTATTGTTGTTCTCACATTAACTCACCGCCATCATTGGGTCCGTGGTCACAGGACAGGCTGCAAACACTCCATTAATCAAGTGCAAGAATACCCCCGAACATTGTGCAACAAAGCAAAACAACACGTATAAAGAACTGATGCAAGTCGTATATCAGCGACGTACATCGAACCACCAAGACAAAAACTGCCGTGTAATAGCCATTAATAGTATTGTGTACACCTGGAGCGTATGAACTATGACCACATGCATGATCGAGAGATGGGACAAAACAAAGCAGGAGACTGATGTTGGATATATAGCAGTGCACATTAGCCTAAAAAGTCACGCGACTAGTATCTAGGAGCACACTATCACAACCAATCACATTATTCTCCAGCGCGCACGTTCGACAATACTACATACGAAGCCTGCAAGATCCGAACTCGCGGCACATCCTGCGTTCAACTCACGTGCCTAATTTAGGCTGGTGGGCAGTGCTATATAACTAACAAACAACTTCCTAGGTTTGAGGAAACCTGTCAACGAGCATTGCGATGGCGTTAGAACCTCCGACCTGCCATCGCGGAATTTAGCGTAAGGCACACTCTCGCGTTTTCTCACCTCCAGCTCCCAGTCCTCGGCATCGTACGCAAAGCAAGCCGTTGGCGTGGACCCGTTGAAATCTAAACCGTAGCTTGGACTGCCGTTGGTCCATGCGCTTGAACTGCCGGAGTTCGAAACTGTTATGGTTTGCATCTCGGTTCCCGTATCACGCACAGTGAAGTGCTGGTTCACAGAATATATGTCATGGGATCCCGACACTGTTCCTTCGAACCCTCTGTCAAGGGTGAGCTGAGCAACAGCAGAAGTCCCGTCTTGATGAGTTAGCGTTGCGGATGCCCCTGTGGGTAGTGGGTGCGTCGCCCCGCAAGCAGATATGAGGACGATCCAAGTGTCTGCTTCGACTAACCCCGAGGTGTCGGTGAAGGTCACGTTGAGGTCTTCGAGGGCACCGTCGAAGGATACCGTGTGCGGTAGTGAGGACTCATCGAAAGAAGAGTCGTTGCCGTATGTGGAGGGGTTGGTGTCTCCATCCATCCAAATTGTCACGTTGTAGCTGTAGGTATGCGACAGGTTGGAGTCCAATCCTGTGTAACTGCGGATCGTACGGAGATTTGGTGCGGGACAACCGGACGACGAAACAGCAGATCAGTTGCTGGTGGGAGACAGGTATCGACGTGCCATTAATATAGAGGTTTTACCTAGCCAAATCGCGAGACAAAGGGTGGGATGACACATGGACGCTGGCATAGGAATTTTGTAACGCTCATGACAAGACGCAAAATACTCGTAGGGTCGCTAGACGACGTCGACCAATTATTTTCAACTTCAGTCTAGGAGTTTTCATATGGATGGAAGGGCGGGCCCTAAACCCTAGCACACATACATTTACGAAACTCTAGCATACGCATATTGACAACCATGTGAAGGTCCTTCTCACGTGAACTCCACGATAGCATCGGTGAAGGTGATATTATCCAGGTCGCTGGAAACCGATATCTCTATGCTTGATTTCTCCCCAAGGCCGTCGAACACCACTTCGCTGCCTCCGGCGACGTAGTCCCCATCAGAAACCGCTTCCTGAGCAATTAGCAGTCGGAGGTCCATGTCCCCCCGTACAGCACTGCCTACGAAGTCGATTTCATACTTATAGCCATAGGCCGAAGTTGCATTCATGTTTCCCGTGCGGTCGACTTGAACGGACCCCGCCGACCCAGTTACTTCGTCAAAGCTGGTCTCAAGCGCAGAAGCGCTACCCTCGCTCCATGGGAAGCACGCGGCAGTGTCCGGAATCCTGCGTTGTCGCGATATCGGAGATACGGTGGCCATCAGGGTTGGAAACATGAAACGATGACCTTCAATGGGTCGCTAATTATTCATGTTCTGCTTGACGCTGATGTTACTCACACACCATATCGCGCCCCGGTGGGCAGAAGCAGGATATCTTTTTAAACTGCTAAAATTGGACTTATACTATGTTTTTTTCAATATTTTATACATAGTAAATGCTTATTTTCACGGCATGGGAGAATATATGGGGCGGTTATCAGGGTTGGGAACGCTGACCTTCAAAATGTCGCAAGTATGTTCTGCTTGTCACTGATGCTGGTCACAAACCACACCAAGCCGCGGAGCAAGTAATTAAACAATAGTTAACTCAAGCCATTATCAGTGCTCACCTGTGGTATTCCCCACCATACTTGAAGAACAGACGCATAGTAGCGTCATCTGGACGCCCACCCGCAGCGGTCGAAGAGGCAAGCGTAAGCTGGATAGTCTCGCGGCTACCCCCTTCCTCTTCCGTGGTCAGCTTAGCATCGCGTCGCATTCCGCTAACGATGGCCCACTCGTTGTCGACCTTGCTGTCACCAGACACGCACTCTCCTGCACAAAAAAGGCCAACCCACAAATCATGGCGTGAGAACGATCGTCATCTAATACCATGTGCACGAACTCCTTTGAGCGAAAAGTCAACTCAAAACAATATGAGGTGAGAACGCTCGTAAACAATGTACCATGTGCTCAATTAGTGAGAATGTCGGTTGCGAAGCATCGGCGCCAGCGCCAGAGGTGAGATAACCACGCTGGTGGGCAGCCACTACTATTTAAGACGAAATCCAAGCAGTGAAACATATCGCCCTTCAAATAGTGTAATTAACAGGAAACAGTACGCAGACCAATGCAGACCATGTACGAGTAAGAGCTAAGGTAGCCTTGGCGTGTGCAGTTGTATGACATGCGGACATGATGGCGAGATCGTACCGTTGGGACGCTTTTGGTGTATGAAAGCACACGGAGTATGGTTTGCGCAAGTGTGTGATACACCGGCCATAGCGAGGGCTTACGTCGAGACGCTTACGGGTTGATTTGCTCACCTTGACCCCCGTCGAAAACGGTCAGTTGTGGGGTGTTGGCAAGATGGGGGCCCGCGAAAAAGATGTCGTACGTCCACGCAGCCTGACCGTCGGCAACTGTCTCGACGTAGAATTGAGGCACTCCGTCGCCGATGATGGAGATAGCAGCGTACTCCGTGTCAACTCCGTCAAATGCTTCCGTTAGCGTGAAAGCTTCCGCTCCGTCCGCAAGAGCCACAGTGTAGATGCGGTAAAACTGGAGTTTCCGGGGGCAGAAAATAATTGGGGGGAGCGAATGTAGTTGGGGGTGGTTGTTGTTTGAGATAATGATTGGACCATGAAAAAATCGTGTATTTCAAATAATCAGGGCTTTTCACAGGCCGGGTTGCTTCTCGCGGGTCGGGTCATGGTGACCAGACTCGACCCGCGATATTTTTTAATCCTCCTGACCCACGGGTCGGTTCCTGACCCGTGAAAATCCCTCCAAACAGTATCGCACACGTTCGAGGGTCTCAACAACTGCCTCGCCAGACTCCCGTTTACCTTGTGTGAGCCATCTATGCGGATGCGGTCTCCCGGGGACAGTTTTCCTGAGATGGAGGCGCTTGGGGTGACGTAGTACGAACCATCTGTGACGTTTCCCGTGATGCCGTCGAGAGTATCGGTGTCGATGATGCCGCCCACGTCGGTGCAGCCATTGGCCGCACCCATGCCGATCACCTAAAACAGAGGTCAGCATTGTAGCAGATTACGGTATGTATTGTTTCTAGCGAGTGCAGATTTCTAATTTACACGGCGCCAAAAAATAGGGACCGCTCGAAATGGCTGAGGGTTTTTCTTACTTGAGTAAAAATTGATTTCGAGCAGTTGATTTTGACCGCAGAGCAACACCACCAATCCATCAACTTACATAAGTTGATGAAAGTTACAAAAATCCTGCTGCGCAAGTCCCTAGCGCCATCTACTAGTTTTAGAGGCACCATGGGATGGCGGCGATCCGGAAAATGACAATGGCTGAAGGGGCAACAGCTAGGGGATCGTCTCAATTAAACGTAGATGCAAGTCGTGTCCCAGATAGCCATTCTGGTGGCCATTATTGAAAATCATGGTAAGAGCAGACCTGCATTTTTTTATTGCGACGAGACAAACGCTTGAAACCTGTCCTTCACTCAGCCAAATCAGAAGTCCTTGTCATCTGTCTTTCGTCCAGCTAGCTCGCATATCCGTGTTGTCTGTCCTTCATGCTTCCAATTCACAAATCCTTGTTTCTGTTCTTCATTCTGCCGATTCACAAATCCTTGTTATGTGTCCTTCATTCTGCCAATTCACTAATCTTTGTTGCCTGTCCTTCATTCGTCCAATTCACAAATCCTTGACATCTGCCCTTTATTCTGCCAGTTCCATCCCACGCTCAGTTCAATTAATGTCTCACCTCAAGCTGCTCCACGTTTCCGACGACGGTGCTAACACCAGCGACGCCTCGGAACTCAAACGTGTACTCGTATCCGTAGCCACTCGACGAGGTTGCGTCGCCCTCTCTCGTCACTAGGATGTGTCCCTCGTCGCTTTCTTCCAAGCTCGTTCCAGACCCGTCGAGGTCGTACCCAAGCGCATCCAATGCTTCCTGTACTGTCGATGCTTCCGCGCCATACTCTAAACAATCCGTCATTTTTTCTTGGCCGTCGTGTGCCCATTGAAGCCTGAAGAATCCTTGGTTTTCTAACGGTGTGACCTCGGACGGGGCAGTGAGAATGATTTTCTGAATTTCGGTGACGCTCTTTCCAGTGCCGGATCGCGCGACAACAACAGAGTCCGGTATCACCCGGGTAACGTTCCCAGCTTCTTGCCCGCCAGAGCCAGACGCTGCCCTGTAGGAACTCTCGAAAGTAACAGATAACCCGTCCGCAGATATACTCTCGATAATTTGTTCGCTATCGTCTCCACCGTAGGAACCTTCCACGTGAATGACATCACCGCGCTTAAGGCGACCGTCGACAAACATCCCATCCGACAATGGGACACTTGTCGAAGGGAAAATATCCATCCCCGTAGTGTTTAGGCTCAACACTTCAGAAGAAACTGGTATTTCTCCTAGCGCCGGGAGCACTGAGAGTGCGTCCGCGATATCAGACGCGGGCGCGCCCCACTCTAGGCAGTCCGTAGCGGCGTAGCTATCGTCTTCACCCTCCACCGAAGAAGAGACGTTGTAGGAAAGGCGGAAATAATCACCTAAGATGTACCCTGCCTCGGTCGCGAGGGTAAGTTTTTGCATCTCCACGCGTCCTCCTTGCTGTACGGTCGTGACGTACGCAACCGAGTTGTCGGGTTCGTCCCTACCGCTTGCGATGACGCATGATGTCGTGTTGATCGCAAGTTCGTTAACGTCGCCCGCCGTTGTATCCCCCTCAAAGTATATCGAGTGGATGTACGGGTCTCCGTGGATTCCGGACCCTCGTCGAGTTACCACCACCCCGCCTGAGTCTACAGCAGCGAGGGACTCGACCGCCTCGTCGACGTCGTCTGCGGAAGCGTCATACGGAAGGCATCCTGTTTCTCCGGACAGGCCGGAGTGGAGGAGCGAGAGCTGCCAGAAATCGCTCGAGACGGACTCGTCTGCCGCAAGAGTGATCGACTGGATTTCGGTGCCAACGCGGCGTAGTGTGTATCGGGACCCAGCGACCCGGACTTGACGACCGCTAGCCGCCTTGGAGGAGAGGTCGTTGTCGGTCTCGAGAATTGGCCATCCTGGTATCGCTGTCACCCTGTCAAAGAAGGGGATGGTGGAATGAGTTTCGCTGTTAAGAAAGTACCTAGTTGACAGATTCACGAACCTACGATACCACTCCAAAACGAAAAATAATGAATACTTCGAAGTACCAATTCAAGACTGATGTTATTTTCCGCGTACGAGTCACTCTGGTTATTTTATGGGGTGTCCGAATGAGATTGCTGAGATAACAGCGACGAGCCCCGATTGACACATTCACGAACCTACGATACAACTAAAACAACAAAAAAATATTTATACCAATTCAAGACGTTACTTAATATTTCCACTTCTGAGGGAGACGAAGTGGTACTGTAACCGTTAGTTGCACTACCATGAGGCGCCCACCCGTGCACGGATGCTTGGCTTAGTACTACTAACAGGGGTAAAAGCCGTCGACTTGTTTAAGCGACCCGTGGGCATGTTCGGCTTAGTACTACTGTAGGGGAAAAAACGAAGGACTCGTCTAGGCGATTGTGAGGCAATACGTTTCACAATTAATCCGTATGTTGCTTTTTATTCCGATTAATAGCCAATCTCCAAACCCTCTTTTGCTTGAACATGTCCATATGACAGACACCCATCAGATCGGTTTTAGAAGAAATGGCCTGCCTAGTGCTGAATAACGAACCTGTGCCCCACTCCCCCAGGGTAGTCAAGGTGCCCCTCTCCGTTCGTTCCCGCCAGGGTTCCATCCGCTGATACATCCTCCCCACCGATACGGACGATCACACCCGGCGATAGGAAATTCCGCAGATCCCTAGACGAAGATATTACCGCCGATGATGCATCCCTCGCTACGGTAACATTGGCGTCTGCGATTCGCGCTGGTGTGAACGGATCGAAAGAAACGGTCACGTCCCCAACATTGGACAAATCCTGCGAAAGGAGGCACGTGAAGAAGAAGGAGGGTGGGCAGGGTTGAGGACCACGGCCAGGTGTAACGTGGGGGAGGGAGGAATCTGGGAGGCGGCTAAACAATTGAACCACGGTCAGATGGAAGGAGTGTATGCGTACCGGCTAAGATATGCATATGTAGCGGGAGAAAAGCACTTCAATAACTTGATCATTTTATAACTTCAGAATATGATAACTTGATATTTTGAAGCAACTTGGTAACTCATCAATTTGATATGGCAATATTTTGATAGTTTCAATTTTTGATCGTATCGTAACGCATTCTCCTCACCTCGAGGACAGCTGCCACGGATGTTTCGTCAGCGGTGTACAGAAGCGTCTCGGTTACTTCGCCCGCAAAGGATAGAGCGAAGCCACCACCCATTTCGTCTGCACCCTCAGACACCGTAGTAGTCATCACCGTAGCCGAGGTACCGGAGAGGGAAGAAACCGTCGGAACGATGGCATCGACATTTCCGGTTCCAGGGGGGAAGGTCTGCCCCTTGTATGTGCCGGGCACAGCCAGGAAGCGAACCTGCGGGAAAATAGAACGTTGTAACATTCCGTCGTCGCTTTAGTTAGTACCAGGTACGCAGTTTATGATCAATGGGACCAATGAAGCCTCTCTGGTGCAAACAACCGGGTGAGGATAACTGTTGTAACATGCCGTCATCGCTTTAGTTCGTATCAGGTATATAATTTTGAATCAGTGAGGTCTCCTTGTTGTGATCAGTCAGAAGATTTCAGCCAGGACTACTACCCCCGCATTTATTGATTTGCCGGTCGAGTCGAGTAGGGTCAGGAGATGTTCGAAATATTGTGGGTCGGGTCGGGCCAGGTAAGGCCGGGTCACCCTGACCCGACCCGACCCACGAGAAGTGACCCGTGCAGTATACCGAATATCCTTTTCATATTACCTTCCACACGTATCCTCCACTGGTCCCATCTTCCACAGCAGTGCCTCCCCAGCCGCCGCTTTCGCTGGAAGGGTACTCCTCGAGGTCAACATACACCCCGGAGATGGTGCTCATCTCTTCCAGCTTTCGCCTCATGCGATCAGCGTCCTCGTCGAATCGCACCTCCCTGCACGAAACCCCCAAAAGGCCATGTTGCGACCAGGAGGGGAACGGTTTGAGCGTTGTGTGACAAGCTGCAATAAATAAAATCAGCAAAATATACGAACACACCTTAGTGGGACCTTCCAACCAAGAGAACATGCTGCTTGGAGTAGGCATTACTTCAACCAATGGGTCAAACCAACCGTTGGGTATGGACCATGCCACGAGTTTGGCGCGTCGTTTATTCAAGTAAGCTTTAATAACTTGTGCCGTAGATCGTGGATGCAGCGAGAAGACTTCCGTGGAGAAAACGCCGACTGCCAGAAAATATCGGCAAATGTACTTACACCTTTGCAGAGTGGGCGTTCTTACCTCGAACCTCCGATATCGTTGTAGTCTAGCTCGAGTGTGCCCGAAAGTCCTGTCGAGCCCTGCTGAGTCTCTGTCACCACAGGCTGAGAGGCGAAGCCTGAGAGCGCTGTGAGGTTCTGAGTGACCGACAGTGTCGTCACGTCGCCGGCACCCGCCGGAGTCATGTCTGGATTCAGAGTGAAGGTAACTTCCCATTCCATGATGCCATATTGATCGATGACGGAGCGGCTCACGTCAACCTGTAAAAAAAACGAGGTTTATTGATCATGATACCGTTGTTCGAAAAGCCGTGCTGGTAAGGGTTGCACGTTTAAGCCCAAATATTTGCAGCTCCTTGATTGAGGAGCTGTCTAATATCCTTGGAACCGGTGCGTATTTTACGATACGTTTCGTCAGATACTTCCACTACCCTATGGGATCGTGCATCGGGCCTGAGCTATTTTGTTCTCAAAGTTGGTTGCTGGGATAGGCACAGAGCTCTCTAAGGGTGGAGCCTCAGAATATGAAGACGCTACCCATATCATAGCACGCGCCTCCATAGACAAACAGGGTAGACGGACTCATCAGCAGTCAAACGTTGCGAATTTGGGTTGCGGCAAATGGACAAAATAGGTATTTGGTTTTCGAAACAAAGTTTGTTGGTAAACGTAATACACAGCGTCGGACACGCTCACCTGTCGTGTCCCGTTAGCGCATTCTTCAATCACGTCCTCGATTTCGGACGCAAGAGCGTTCCACGACGCGCTGGTGTTCGAGCAAATGTCGTCTGGGACAGAAAATTCTGAGAAGTTTCCGCGAAGTACAACGCCATCAACGCAGTCCTCCTCCAGGCAGGAGATGGGGTTGATGGTACCGTTGGCTACTGTCTGAGCGTCCACCCTGTATGTAACCGTGACGTACCCAGGCGCAGACGAATTATAGGTTAGCCCTTGACCAAGGCTTCTGAGCCTCACATGCTTTTAGGCTCCTCATTTGAGGAACTCCATACCTCACTCAAAACTCGAATTTGATAAACATTGTTTGCTCCCCCCGATGAATATTCCCATGGGCTAAGTGTATACAACTAATATATTGGGAAACACAAATTGCCTTCCAAAGGTATCGAATAGTTTCCTCAGTCGAGGAGCCGGCCACTCATTAAGTGTTTGTCGCAAAAGCGCTACCTCTAACGTAGCGCGCCTCCCTTTTAGTACCGTACTGTACAGAAACGTATGATTAAAGTCTAAACTCGAGTATCTTGTCCCCGATATTGAAGAGCAGTTATAAAGGGATTACCTGACAAATTTCATACCTGGTATAAGCCGTTCTTTCTAACTACGTGGAACACCGGCGGGTAGCTAGTTGTGGCTGCCAATATTGGACTGTATGTGAGGTGCTTGAGATTCATGACCACGCTGGAAATTTAGTCCTCTTTTTTCAAGGAATCGCTTCAATACTATCAGAGCACACAACAACCAATCTACACGAAGTATACGGCGCAACGTGTAGCACGTCGGCTTCCAAGGGCGATAAAGACACTGTCGGGCTTTGAATATATAGCCCAAGAGTTGGGTTATACTGTGAGCTATCCGCACACAAGCGTTTCAGCTCGACATTCGCCAAACTGAACCCCGAAAAAGCATTAAATATGTTGGCGTGCATCTCTACGCTGGACTAGCTCGCACAGAAAATGTTGACACACACACCTCTGCCATCTTGTGAGGGGGGGGCAGGAAGCGGCGTTCGCGGATGAGTTAAAGTGAAGGCCATTGCTGTCCCCAGGGTCAGGCACATCGCCATCGTAGCCTACGTAGTTGATGGTCCACATGTAACCGTTTGGAGCAGGGTTGGAGGGAAGCCCCCATATTTCATCGTCCGGCGGAACTGACCGCGTGACCTGCCCAACCGACACGTGTTACATGGTTAGGCACTGTTGCACTGTTGCACTGTTGCACTGTTACATGGTTAGGCACTGTTGCACTGTTGCACTGTTGCACTGTTACATGGTTAGGCACTGTTGCACTGTTACATGGTTAGGCACTGTTACATGGTTAGGCACTGTTGCACTGTTGCACTGTTGCTGTTTGTGAGCAAAGACGCACGCTATGAGGGGTGCACCTGATTTTTCTGAGGCTCCTCACTTGAGGAGCTTTGCACCTCTCACCCAAAATCTGACTTTGAGAAAACTTGAACGTGCAAAGAGACCAACAATCTAGGCATATTATGTACCAGGTATCGAACAGTATTGCAGAACACTATTGATGCTGCAATGATATTTTGTTGGGTAGTGTAGTCGTTAGTTGATGAGCCCTATTAGCCAGAAGAATTATCGCCGAACAGAGGTACTGTACCCGTATCATTGCAATGTCCCAAACACATAATAAGAGCTGGGAGGGACGACGCACGCTATACCAAGAAGGGTGGAATGGTCAAAATGGAAGTTATTTCAAGGTAGTTTGGCCGGAGTCTTTCATACTCTATTTATTGTAGTATTTTCCACGTGCCTATCGATGCAAGCAGCCGAAACACTAGAACTACAGGAACCTCACGCAGGAGCCCCCTTGCTAATGATGGTACTGGATACACTCGACAACTGCCAATCTCCCCCCTGCTGTAGTAACACATTCCATGCTACATTTGTCTGTTACAACTACGTTGACCCGTGTAGCTCTCAGGCACGCATTCTCTGTCTATCGTTACTTTTGAAGATTGCTCACCACGACATTCTCCGCGTAGGTGGAGGATGTGCTCGATAATGCCGCCGCCATTTCCGCAGCACTGGCGTTCCACGACATACAGTCGCTAGCATTCCCTCCGAGGTACAGAACAAAGCCAGGATTATCCTCAAACTTATCCGATGCCGTCAGCTCTAAGTCATAAACCCGAAGCGTCTGCACTTCCGGGGTGCCGGGAGGCCTAGTGCTATTGTCTGCAGCGTCTAGCACTGTCACCACTGCATGTGTGGTGTCCCCATCCCCATACGCGATGTTCCGAGCGCTTGTGCCGAGTAATTCGGCTGCGTTTTCCTCGGACTCGTTGAACTTGGGAACGTCGCCCGGAGAGTTGCAGCGACCACTAGCATCAGCCTGCTGGCAGGGAGAGTCCGCATCCCTCAAGAACGTCACGAGCCAAGTATAGCCACCGTTTTCTGCCGCGGTGTTTACCTCTCCTCGACTTACAGACACATCGCCAATACAGTCCGTCGCCTCGAGAATTTCTTCAAGAGAGGTTCCATCCCCGTTAGATTCTTCAGCAGTCGCCCATGCGTTGTGAGCGATAGCGCCGGTGGTGCATACGGTGTTGGCGGACATCACCGCGTGACCTCGAGCATCTAAAGTGAGGGTGAAGGTTCCTCCTATGGGGTTAGTCCCGTCCTGGATGGTAACGATCTGGTTGCGGGAAGAGGGGGCACGTGGCAGGGGCCGGAAATAAAAGGGGGAACTCAATAAGTGGAGGCACCGAACCGCTTGGGGTTCGAGATACGAAAAGGGAGAGCCATTACACAGAAGCACTGAACTGTTTGAGGTGCGAGATGATAACAGAGACAACCATCAAGCTCATAATTTTGGGTATAAATGGTAAAAGGGGAAAACGTCAAGCAGGGACACCGAATCGTTTGGAGTACGGCAACTTAAAAGAGGAAGGCATCAAGCCGAGGGACCGAGCCGTTTGGGCTACGATATATTAAACGGAGAAAATAAAAAACGGGGAACGCGTTAAAAAAGGAAAACATTAAAATGGGGAATCATTTGCAGGGAAAACCATCGAACATAGTCACCAGGCCGTTTGGGTTACGAGGCATGGCAGCTCGCTAGACAACTCACTTTCTGGACCGGAAGCCTTTTTCAATCGCGCAACGACCCACGGCGTTGCAATACCAACACTAGATTCTAGCGAATACACAACGCGAGCGCTTTTCTAGTTGCTATCAAACACATTTACCCAACGCAAGCGCTTCTCGTTGATCTCAACACTTTTTTCACGGCACGAGCGCTTCTAGATTATCTCAACACAATGTTCTCAGCCGTAACGTAAATGCTTGCCAAATGAACAAAAAACGCGTAGGGGACGAGGATACTGTGTACAGACTCTGCTTTTCCCTACCCGCTTCCTACTGTGTCGTGCTTCTGTAGGGTCGATGAAGATGGGAGTGGGGTCATCTCTTTCAGTCTGTACAATCACGAGGCCTTTTCCAACCCGGCGACACACTTCTTGTGTGTCCGCCTGTTGGCTGTGAGCTCACCTTGCAATCTTCTGATCCGTCTCCACGAGTGGTCCCAAGCCCATCACTGGAACAGTCCATGTCGGGCAAGAAACCGATGTTTTTACCCCACGCTTTCGAGAATCGACCTTCGCCGGTGCTTGGCCACGTGTCTTCCCAGCCCGCTGCATCACCTATCCAGCTTCCGTCAATATAAGTCTCCGAGGAGGAATGGTCCGTGGGGTCATGCCATGTGTCGGAGTCAAATTCAACAGTCCACGTGTATCCCCCAACTTGTTGAGCCCTATCAATCGTCTCATCTGTGCGGGTTACGCTCACACGCGAAGGGTACACGCTCGAGAGCGAGTTTATAGCCGACTGCACAGAAGCTGCGGAAGCGTCGAAAGGAATCTCGCTTGAGGTTTCCCCGTTGTACGATAGCGTGAACGTGCCCGTCAGCTGGTTCCCTTGTTGGGTTTCCGATATAGAGATGTCGACGCCGGACCCTGTAAGGTCGTCCGACGTCGAGTCTACGTCTGGCTGATCTCCACCTACTGTTTTGTTGGAGAATGTTACTTCCCACGAGTACCCCATGGCTTGCGTGGGCCCGGTACGGGTGACAGATACCGCTGTAGTTCCGAAATTTGCCTCGTAGATCCCTTTGCTGGATGATACAATATCGCTTAGCACAAGAAGGTGATCGTAGGTGTCGCCTGAAGCATTCTCGGTGACGCTTTCGACGATGTAGTCGTTACTGTCTAAGCGAAGCCAGTCTGACACCTCTATGGCTGTATCGTTGTCGGGGTAAGTAACGAGTACCTCCAAGGCCCCCAGGGAATCACTAACGTTCACCTCAACCGACCCTCGAGTGAAAAACGCCTCGGAGAATCGCGCCTTCATTTCATCCTCCGTGAGGAAAGCACTGAAGTAGGTATTATTGGTCATTATGCAATCGTCCCCGCTCGGGCAGAAAGAAATGCCGTAACCACCATCTATCTCGTTTCCGTCGCGGGCAGTACCCACGGAAACTGTAGCACCCCCATCGTTGGAGACCATCGTAGCGTTGCTTCGCATTTCTGGTACATCTCCTTCGCGGGTACCAAAGGTTACCGACCAGTTGTACTGGCCAGACCATTTGTACACTCCGTCCGGCCAATAGACGTGTCGCTCAACTGTGACCGACCCGAACACCCGAGCATCGTCGGGATCCCGGACCGCCTCAAGCGCGGTATCGACTTCGTCTGCCGTCGCACGCCAGCTAAGCGGCGCGGTGGTGTAGTTCCACAGAGGGGTTCCTTCCTTAATATGGGGGTAGGAGGTTGAGAGGGTGAACTCACCGGATACGAAGGAACCATCGATTTCGTTGGTGACCTGGCACTGCCTCCCTTCGGGGGGGTCCAGGTTATTCAGTTCCTCGTTGGTCGAGGTGAATGGACTCGTTCCGGTGGTGTTGCAGCCGAGAGTAGGAACGTTTCCGTTAGCACAGTAGAATGTGACGTTGTATTGGTAGCCGATTACTTCAGTAAGGCCTAGGCCGAAGTCTAGGCTGGTTCCTGTAGGGATGACGGCGCGCACCACCTAAGGGGGGCAGCAAGCGACAGCAAAAAAGACCAAGGGGTGTGTAAATAATAGGTTCATATTTGAGGGAATTCATGAATTGGGCTTTGATTAATTAACTAGTTTCTGTGTTCGGGAAGGATAAATAGGGGCGTAATCGTTGATTAATGTTCTGCGGGTGGGTTAATTAACCGTTTTCCGTGTTCAGGGAGCATAATAAACTGGACAGCGAGGGTACTATACGGCAAAGCGCAAACCATGGGCTTCGTTCTAAACATTTCCACGCCCGCACGGTGTCTAGGAGGAACATATGAACAATATGTCTGAATCTTTGGAGGGGAGTTTTCAACGGCAAGATCTTGGGGCGAGAAGAGTGATTGGTACTTAGACTGATCTCTCGTCACAGCCGTATTGACACAGACCCTCGCCTGGAACAATCAACAGCAAGGTCTCGGGGCTAGAGTAGATATTGGTGCTTGGACTGCTCTCTCGCCACAGTTTCTCTGATACATGTAACAAGCAAAAACACTCCCTACATATGACATCACCTTTGATTATCCATACACAGTGGTGGTCCCTCTAAAACGTCGATACCTGGTATGTGCCAGTTGGAAATACCGGCACTATAGCGCCAACGGGCACTAGTTCGAGTACTGTCACTACTGGCTGTTATCATTTGTGCCACAAACAAATTCACAGGCACTATAGCGGGCAACCGGCATTACTCAATCTGTGCTACAGAGGGACCACTGCTGCAATGTAACACAGTGGTCTCCTTATAGTGCCGGTGTGTGCCAGCCAACGTTACCGGCAGTATACCGGACACCGGCACTATAGGGTATAGTACCAATACTCGTACTAGTATAGCGGGTTCCAGTCGTGCCAGGCGATTTCGCTGGCACTATACCGGCAATAGGCACTAATCAACCGGCGCTAGTAAGGGATCACTACTGTTATACAGCACATTGAACACAAAGCTCGAGGCATCCCGCGAAGCTGTTAACCTGGGTTTGTCACTACTAGTTGTTCCCATCTGTGCCAAACGATTTCACATGCACTATAGCAGGCAACCTGCAGTACTCAATCGGCGCTATAAAGGAACCACTACTGTAATCCAGCACACTGAGTACAAACCTCGAGACACCCCGCGGAGCTGTTGGCCTGGGCCTGTCACTATTAGCTGTGTTCCTATCCGTGCCAAGCAATTTCACAGGCACTATAGCTGTCAACCGTCACTACTCAATGAGTACTATATGAGTCAACCGGCACTACCCAATCAGCACTATAGAGGTCAACCTGCACTACTCAGTCATCACTCTAGAGGGACCACTACAGTATCACGCGTACAAACCTCGAGGCATCCAGCGGAACTGTTGACCTGGGCCAATCCCTGCAACTCGTCTTGAAGATCAGAAGCAGACACATCATGATCCAGCGGGTTATTCGTGAAATCCGGATCCGCCTGAAGACAATTGGTACTGACACCAAAGTCCATGCCAGGTCCGGAGTAAAAGTTGCCGTACTCCGCGTAGTAGTACCCCGTAGCCGCCGAAACAACGGAATCCACTGAAATCTCCCCGTTATTTACTGCCTCAATAGTGTAGTACTCCCAGTCCGTGGTAATGCCATCTACAGAACCCGCGATGGTGTTTATGCGGAGTATGTCCCCCACTTCTGCTGTGCCGGAGGTATCGTTGAGGACCAGCACGTCGCTGTATTGCGTCACGTTCGCCATGGTAGCGTTCACGCTCGATTCGCAGTGGTATGTTAGGTAAAAGGAACCTTCGGGCTCGTTTCCATCAGTCAAGGTAGTGAGACTTCGCGGAGAGCGTATGCCGTTTAAAGTGCGGGGTGAGCGGGCATTGAGGGCGGGAAGGGGGGGGGAAAGCATCGATTTAGGGGCGGGAGATATGGGGGATAGGCAGGCAATGAGCGCCGGCGTAAGCGGACGTTGAGAGCGGGGAGACACATCATAATTGACTTTTTTTGCTACATGCAGCATTCCATGGTGTAAGTTCGAGAAAAGGCGGACAAAGACGGGCGGGAGATACGGGGGTGAGCGGGCATTGGGATCCGGGAGATACATCACATTTTTTTCTACATGCAGTGTTCCATGGCGGGGACCCTACACTATGAGAGGAGCTGGGCTAAATCGGTGGCTAGGGGGACGCTGTATAATAGCGCTGTAGATATAGTCCTGTAACATGTTTCGACTGCATGTCTCAAAGCGACGAGCATGGCTGGCGCACACCAACCACATTTGTTCCTATAAATTGAAAATATGATTTTCGACGAAAATCACGATTTCACAGCTGACGCGTCTGTCTAGTTTTTACGAAAACAAAAAAAAAACGGGTCCCTAAAGGATGTCTTTCTGTTTCTTAGGAAAATATAAAGCGAAAAGGTGTCACGAAAATGATCGAAGCTGTTTGCTGACCCTTACCTGCATTCGACGTCAGAGAGGACGGTAGTAGCACTCGGGTAGCACGAAGCCGTCAGATCTCCTGTTGGGATGTTCCCCCTGACACAGTCGCCGTCAAACGTGATGTTATACCGGACTTCCAATATACCCGTGCTGTCGTCGTAGCTCGTGATGAGTTTCTCGTGCGTGACAGTCACGGTGTCGATATTTGATAGAGCTTCCAAGGCGTCCGTCATCGGAGTCTCCCCCGTAAAGTCAACGATCTGGCATTGTATTGGGCGTACAAATTTGGGCCAGGTCATACGGATATTGTTTGGGTGGAAACCTTCCCTAGCATCACGGGCCACCTTGATTGGTGTATGCACGAAAATGATGCTGTTAGGCTGCCTGTAGTCAACGGTCTGGCATTGTATAGGGGGCGCAAATAAGGGCCAGGTTATCCGGTGATGGTACGTGGATATTTCTCTACGAGTACGAAGTGTCGAGTAAATCATCAGCGTATTCGTTGGTTTATTACCGGAAGGTGAAATATTATGTCTCTTGCCGGAACCAGCTCGTAGCATCACTGGTCACTGGCACCTGGACTACGGCGTGTACAAGAATGGCGATGCAACGAGGCTGCCTGTATGCATATCCCCATCGTTTGCTAGCCCTACTACGCTCGTCCGCGATCAATATTGTTTGCTCAAATGGATGGTATAACGGCCACAAGGTTGTTTAAAGTCCTCGTACCTTTGTGGGGGTTCGATTGTTTAAAATCATCGTACCTTTGTGGACGTTTAAACACACCATCTCTACCTACACTTAGCGAGTAGCTTTGCCCATTAAAAACAATTATTTGCTGGCATTGCAGAAAGAGTTTGTCGTGTTTATGCCAGGTCAGACAGACGGACGGACGTATTTCGTCACTGAAGTTAAAATTGCAACCCACATCTGATGTCGTGACAGAAGCGTCTGTGCACGCCCAGTTCATGCTCCCGCTGTCAAACGTAAGGGAGACGAAGGCGTTTGCTGTCGCATCGGCCATCATCTTGACACCCTCGTCTGTTGTATTTCCAGTAAACGTGACCACCAGCTGCTGGACCTCGTTCTCTCGAGTTGCAGACACTGTCAGGAGCTGGGCAAATCATAAATGGGGCTAGGGTTAGGGTTAGTGGCACGAAATCAGTCAAAATTAATTCCATCGGAAGCTGGACAATCACGAACGGGGTGGTAGGAGCTTAGGCAGGGGGTGTCTACGCAGAAGCCGTGGAAGGCAGTCACCCAAGAAGAATTTACGTTGACCTGCTTGTCGAGCAAAACTGTTTATTGGGGGGAAACGCTTATTAACTGTCAAGAGCCTGTTCCTTTCACCGTATAATCCACCGGCAGCAAGGGTGTTGCAGCGGAGCCTTTCGCGTGATTTACCAGTATTAAACTTGAGTCACGGTCTTGCATGGACACCGATTGACTATCGTAAGAAATCATAGTGTGGGATTTCATATTCCAGCGCGTCTCAGAGCACACATGTACTCCCGAACATACAACGGACATGTCCGGGTAAGAACTATAATATCGCCCGATACAGTGTGCCCTCCCCACTTCCCGTTGCGCTTAGATTTATTTAAAGCGTGACATATTCACCTGGTTCTCGTATACCGTTTCCGCAACGTTAGTAAATGCGTACTGCCATTCGTCCACGTCATCGGCGTCCAGTTCAATCGTCTGAACTTCGTCGAAATCTGCGGCGTAAGTGGTTACCGTCTGCACGTGTGGTCGGACGCGGTCGGCCGATGTCACGATCATCTGGACCTCGTCCACTCCATCGACCTTATGGACAAATATTGCGGGGGTAGCACGGACGGAAATGTGGAGATGACGGGCGAAGTACGGAAAATCAAATCGACAAGTCCAATTCAAAAGGCCTGGTCACGAAATACCGTAATCATGCGAAGGTTCGCACCCATCGGAAGGTTGGCACTTATCGGAGAGATAGCACCGGGGTGCGATAAAAAAGACAAGGTAGAAACATTTAATCGTGTTTTCGCACCCCCATCGGAGAGATAGCACCCCCGGTGCGATCTCTCCGACATAAATAGAAATTTGAGGGCCACCGCAGCGGGTCTGTAGTGGGTAATATTATCATTTCTTTCATACTCCGATGAGATATCACCAGTGCGCCACTCCTCTCAAACGTACTTTACCAACG
>JBBMKB010091951.1:6793-40324 GCA_037833945.1 Alaria marginata
GTGCTCTCATGCTAGCATAGTGCATGCGTTGGTCGCACATTCAGCCACGGGCGTACCGTAATTTTCCCGTACAGTAGTTAGGAAGAATCGCAACAGGAACCGCGAAACATTCCCCCTAACGGCAGTCACTTCGCGGTCCATCGAGCACGATCAAGAATAAAGACGGGTCCTCGGAGCTACCTATCGTCAAGCCTAGAACATGCTGATACATATTCATGATGCGTACATCTGTATCAATTTATCTGACGTGCTACTGCCCGTAACCATCGATGCAATCTCCAGAATGAACGTGTACCTGAAGGTTTTCCTGCAACTGTAAAATAAGCGCAAACATGCGTGGCCCTTTACAAACGTCTCAAGTACTACCTAAATGACCGCAAAGTCACCAACCGCGAGAGGTGTACACCAACACAACAGTCGGCACTCTTTGCCTTCAAGAAAGCTCAAGTCTACTTTCATTCAGCGCTCGTCGGATTCACCGCCACCTTCTCACGCATATTGCCCTCTCACAAACGAAGGCCGTCGTACTCCAATATTCTTGTTGTAGACCTTGATCAGCTCTACAGTAGTCAGTGAAGGAAATACCCGGCTATCCATTGGACCTACGGGTTCGCACTTAGGCCGAACGGTTAGGTTCCCAAGAACGAAATGTAGCCTTGCCCAGCACCATATAAGGCCTCCGTTCAGCCTGACCGCTGATACCAATTCGAAACGAGAACCCCTCCCAATTGGATCGATAGGTTTCCTTAGCTGCTGCTGGTGTGGTTGGTGTTGATTGGTCCGACAGTCTTCGGCGGGTAACAAATGCTCAACTCACGCTATGAATGAGTACGAAGTTCGACATAATCGAACTACCAATCATGGGGGGTATCGTGGAGTTCTTGCGGCCGACATCGTACGTTTGCTATCACCCAACAAAAGTGTCGATACTGGCGATGAACGTGTAGGCTTCTGTCCATTTTGATAAATATTTGTGTACAGTCGTTTTCGATTTAGAAATCACCGAGTTTACGAGGATTACATTCTGTCAAAACGCGCGCATCTTTCGGAAGTGATACAAAGATGATGCTGTTGCCAGTGGCAGGACCCACTATCGGTGGCAAAACCCTGTCTGCTGAGGTGATTGATAAGTTGTTCAGCAAACCCCGTCTAGGGCTGTAGAAGGTGGTATATTTTTATATACAGTGCGTAGAATAGGTTTCAGGGACTCCCGTCTGGAACATGCGTTGGGCGACCACCATCCACCAGTACAGTACTCGAGAGCCGGTAAGGGCATTCTAACCACTGCTAGCTACGCTACCCCCGCACATGCCAAACAGTTGCAACGCTGTAAAAAGCTGCGTCCGGGTAACAACCGACAAATCGTTCCCTTCTGCGGCGCTTTCTTTGCCGTGCTTCGCCAGTTCAGAAGAAATAGTCACAAAGAACATCAAAGGATAACCAGGTAGCTTATTCGCACAGCAGTATTAGGAACAGATCGCAATCAAAATTAAGAGCTCCACTCAGAGCATTTCGTCCAGCAGACGCTACACCTTGAGGGCTGTGCAACAATCACAACAACATACACAATACAAGCAATGGTACGACCCGTATGACCCCCCCGGCACCCTCAAAGGTCTTGTCTTAACCAAACGACACACTACAGCACTCTAAAAACACTCGGGTGAGTCCATACCACTGGATGCGTGGACGAGTCTGGTGTACATACTATCGGCCAGCTCGACCGGTATACCAATACAACGGTAGGCAGGATGCGTAGAGCTACGATCGTAGCTCCTGCTGGAAACCGAGATCCCACCCTCCTGGTAAGGTCTCTCCGCCGATGCATTGAAATACGCCACGGGATGGCTTATTAACTGCGGAATCTTCATTGTGTAGTATAAACCACACGGCACTCACACCCGTAACACTCCAGTGGTAAGTCGCTAATTATGTCGTAAATGTCAACCATTCGTATATGTTGTCCATGTGGCAGCTGACAAAGAGCCCCCCTACAGCGTCTGTCTGCCGGCCCGTCACTGATCCACCCAAACCTATGCCATACAGAAACATTTCACAAGATACATATTATACTATACATGTTACTCGTACAGGTATACTAACCAGATCGGAACCAACCACGAGCTCCACCCAAACTGTTCATCTTTTCAATACCACGAATAGATGGTTGTACAACAATCACTAGGACATCTACGATTCGAGCACCACTGTGCTAGTGGAATCAAAGGTTCCACCATAAACATTCACTAACACACTTTGTCCTACCGCCCACCCGCATAAAAACAATCAACGCGCTGAGGTACGGCACGGCAACGGCGTTCATTGCCGCTGCATTACGGAACATCAGGAAAAACGTATAAAAGCAAACCCATACAGGCTACGCACTCGTACATGTGTCCCGCAAAGATTGAATCTGCTATACGAAAACCACCCGCCCAGTCGACGCCAATAGTGCACGAAAATGACCAAGACGTCTAAACCGTGAGCGCCGCAACATCGCGCGTTAGCCGCCTCGACTGCTTCATCGATGGGACCCTAAATATGCGATACCACGCTACCTCCAAATACACTGGCGTGAATCCACAGCACCGGGTGTGTGAATCAGAAACGTACGATAATATTGCCGGCCACTGCGGCCAGACAACCGACCACAAGGATACGGAGTGTGTGAGATGCACACACTTACGCGATGGCTAGGCGATAAAATCAACGGCATACTCTCCCCAAACGCGGGAAATGACCTAACCGTTTGGCTGCCCTCTGACCATGCGTCAAAACCGCTCACCCGGGCCAGCAGTACTTATATACCGAAGACTAAAACAGAGGTGCTTGGGCTGTTCCTTAACAAGGCATCACAAATGTGCAACCAAGGAACACGAAAACAAAGTACAACTACAAACAACTGTTGAGATGTTAAGCCGTGATTTACTCCAGGGAAGAAGCAGTGTGGAGCACTGTTTTAGGCACGTTTGCCGCCAATCAAGTTAGTAGATAGGCTCGAAGCCATAATCAGATTTCTCGTCGAACGAAGCGCCGTTGTCGACCTTTAGCGTTGTGTTGTTAAGGCCCGTATTGCCCGCCATCACGGTTCTAGCAGAATCATCAAAACGGATCGTCACAGCATCCTCAAACGAGTTCCCGACGAACTGGGTGCCGTCGGCATCCATAATCTTGAGGGTCTCTAGACTTCCGACAATTGTGTTCTGCTCGAATAGGTTGTTCTGGGGCTGCCCTGACTCTACCACGTCGGGCGCGTCCGACCCAAGGTACGAGTAGGCGTTGTATCTGCGAAGGAAGGGGGTTCAGTACGAGCGATAGTGTGGTGTGGAAGGCACAGTTAATTCAATGTTGCCTTGTAATACGTTGGTACTGGGGCGTGCATCGCAGGCTGATAGTGAACCTATGAAAAAACGTCGCTGGATGCACGGACGTGTTTCGACCGTTTGTCCTTCAAGCAGGAGGGTGAAGGGCTTCATGGCGGCGGCCTCCGGACGGGATCCCGGAAACATAACTCACTTGGCGGACCCGCTGATGAGGTTCTTAGAGAAGACGTTGCGCCCGCATCCTACAGAGATTCTCACGCCGTACTTGTTGTTCTCGAATATGTTGTCAGACACATCGGCGTCGAACGACTCCATCATTGCCAGTCCAGCGTCCCCGTTGTCATGAACGTAATTGCCTGACGTAACGGTGGAGTAGAGGGTCGCCGAGTGACAACAGCGACATGGAAACGACAGTTATACTTGATTGGTACCTAGCGCATTCTGAACACTCATATATATGGATTTTGACCTTCCATCAGTAGTCGAACAGGGCACCATCAATCGTTGGTGCTTATGAGAGGAACATAATCGTGATTGACTCCTCCAGACCCGACAAACCGATCGACGTGCTTGCGCTTGAACGTGCTGAACAGTGGCTGGAGATATCCCTCGCTCGAGACTTGTGCTACGCAGCCAGATCGTGGCTTGCTAACTAGCGACGCTACACGCTCGTTCTATACGCCAGTCCTCAGGTTGAAAACCTCCCAAGGAGAGGCCTACAAGCACACCTACTCGAGGTCATCACGCCGATCAAGAGTCTATCGAAAATACGAGGGATATCGCAGCGATGATTGTGTGAACGGTGATTGCGCTTAGTTGCGGCGGTCTCCACTACAAGCAGTTAGTCTGCACTATGCTGCTTGGTAGATGCGTTTAACGTGGAAAAGGGGCATGCGGCCCTATGCCTTCAGCTGCTCACCTTTGACAACCGCGTCGTCACTGCTCCGGTGAAGGAATATCCCAGCAGATGACGAAGCACCGCCGTAGACCTCGTTTCCCTGAACGTCGGCGAGCACAAATCACTCAGGTCGGTTTGCGGAACTTCGGTCACACGTGTTTGTGATGAACCACACAGCGTAATGCCGCGCGGTCTGTTGAGCACTAGCAAGGTCTCGCCCTGTCAAATGATATTTGGTGTTCCCTTGGATCCCGTTTGCACGGTTAACGGCGTATTGGGTGAAACACTACGTTTTCAGTAAGACTACGGCCTGAGAACCACTTTGTCGCTTTACTGCCACAAAATGAACTACGCCCCATGGATCGTACCTGGATGGACACTCCGTTGCAGCGCTTGGAGGCGATGATGCCGTGGTACCCATTGTCGTAGACCTCGTTGTCGTGGATAGTTAGGAAGTCGCTGTCGTCGTGGGGGTCGAAGCCGTAGCCCTTGTTGTTGTGCATCTTGTTCCTCCTCCAGTCACCCTGCTGGTGGCCGTATGTGTATATTCCGAAGTTGTTGTGGTGAATGTTCGAATCGTAGATGTTGCCGTAGACGTTGACATCGTCGAATACTTCGTGGTTACTCTTGTCGACGCAGAACCCACGGACCTAGTGGCATGGAAATAGGTCAAACGCGGAGGTGAACTACGAGGGTTAAAAGGGGGAAGGAGAACAAGCTTGAAGTGTAGGGATACAGCGTTTCTTGACAAGGGGTATGCCGTCATCGACTTAGACGTTTTTGCTTACGGTAGAAAACCGTGATATCACCCTCGCATCGTACCAGTCTATTTCGTGGGTGACATTACTCTAGTACGTAAACCAGTAATGTTCATGCATACAGCACGGGTTTCATTCCGTACTTGAAGCAGCTGATGTCCGTAGGTTGCGGAATGCTGATTGCTGTAAGTTCAAGGTGATCCGTTCGGAATCCGTGATCGCCCTAATCAAAAACGTTCGAATTTAGTGACTTGGCGTGTCCACCATCGTTTCAGGGATACTTTTTTATAGGCGTAATGGGCGTGGTCAACACCAAGAGATGCAAGCAAAATAAAATAGTATTCGCCGTTGCAACCGCGACTCGATTATATATTTCTTGGAGCACCACGTGTTCTTCACCACTGCGATTTCTTCATGTCCCACCTTCCACGTCAGGCCATATGCCTCGCTTCCTTGGTATCCAAGGTAGGCCATTTCGCTGTCCTCGATGTCCATCCGCGCCTCTCCCATATTCGTCTTAGCTCTGCCTCTGCACGTCTGGCTATCATCGGTGATTACCTCCGAGACGGCGCTGATGTACGACCGGCCATCATCTTGATCTGTGTCTGGGGTGTTCGTGGAGGTGTCCCACGAGGACACCTGGGGTGATGATAGTAAGGTAGGCACAAGAGCATGACACTATTAGGTATAAATACTTGAGTAGTAAGTCTACCACTGGCCTCGGTATCCGTTCATAGAGGGCAGAGACGGGGGGTGTGAATATCGTGAGCGCCTTGGCAACCGTTGAGCAATCTGGAAGCCTAAAATTGTGATATAAATCCCAACGAATTAACCCGACCCCCAATGATTTCGGAGAGGTCGTCAAGACTTGGAGTGGTTTCCACACGGGCAACAGCATTGCCACAGCTCTCGTTTCCCGATGGGCAAACGAAGAAGCATCGTCCTCTATACGTACTCACAAGGTAAAAACAAATGTCTGTGCTGGCGTTTCGCGAACGTGGCATCTATGTTAGTGACGCGACCCGCGCTGTGCCAAATAGTTCAGTCAATAAACCCGTTCGCCGAAACCTCATCGTGACCGATAGACTGCGCATATGAGACTACGCCTCTACCGGGCATTCAGACCGCAGAGTATTAAATAGCGTGTGACTACTGCTCAACCGACATGGGATTCGGAACGAAGGGGGTACCTTGGTGCTCAAGAAATCGAGGCTTCCGCCGTGAGCACGCAAGTTGATGAAGGTGTCGCTCGTGCTAAGAAGACGTAGCTCATCAGCATCGCCACCGGCCGAAGAACCGTGCACCTGAACACGGACGGACAGCGTTGTGACGGGGAAATGTACGTACAGGAAGGTTGGTAATATTAGTTATCCAATGCATTTCCGCTAAGAAACAGGTGTCATGAACGGCATACCTGGAAGGCAAAAACAATAATAAACACATGCGGCACAACGATACCACACGCAAGCTAGGATGATGGTGATCGGAGTGAAGCCAAGCAACACAACCATAACACTCATGATCCTGCCTCTCTACACGGTACTCGTACTTGGGAGCACGTACAAAAGCATCCAAGCAGATTAGACCTACCTGGAGAGTAACACCGTCTTGTACGAACAGCTCCTCGGCAAGCAGCCATGTCCCTGTTGCGCTGTCAGTGACATTGCCGCTCTCGGGGTCGACTGCATACAACGGCGCTTTACCTCCTCGCTCTTCCCATATTTGTGCCAATGACACACAGCCGCCACGGGTGTCACCGTCCGTTGACCCAACGTACAGTCGCGCAGAAACCGATGAGTATCGAATCGACACCGGGATACTCGCGTCGCACTCTGGCTTGGGAATAGGGTCGTTCGGCGACTCGGTGTCTTGCGCGGTGGCTAGCTTGAGAGCGAGCATGCTCAGGACTGCCGCTTTTCCAAGACCCATCGTCATTTTGGCAGGCAGCGTTCGGAAGATGTTGTTTGGTCAGGGGCTTGGTTGCAAGACTGGGCGTCCTACTCGGCGTTTGAGAGCTGCGTAATCAAGGAAAATGTAAGGAAGAAGCGGGTCAATGCCGACCGCGTACAATTATATTACAACTGGTCGTGGTGCGAGCAGAAAACAACGTTTTGCGTCAAACCCTGATGTCAACCGCGGTGTATATTTCGCGTGTGGACCGATAAAAAAACGCCAGAAACTCGACAAGATAGTATACTTACGCACGCTTGTCGCCAAGAGCAGACGATGAAAACCCTACGGAGTTGGAAATAGTTTTAGAATATACCAACTACGAAGTAACACATACATTGGGCGTTGCTTCCTGTCCTCGCCGGGTCATCCGAGTTTTTGCCAATCAAACTAGACACGTGCAACAAACCACAAGCACAGTGCTATCGTTACTCACGAACATAAACACGAGCTCCGAAGTTCTATATCGGCGTTAGTGTAGACCCTACGCGACCCACCTTATGTATGTCGAAACACTGTATGGGAAATCTCTTCGCGGACACGTACACAGAATGTGTATACTACTGATTCGATTGGTATTTTTTCCTACCAAACCAACACCCCGACCTCTAGGCTAACCCTGACCTCAACCCAGGCCGTCGTTTATCACCTTGCAGCGCGGCTAGTAAATGGCGGTTGGTCACCGATAATTGACGCAAAATCCTATGCTGGACGTCTGTATGTCGCTGTCGAGAAATACGAGGCTGCGAGTTGGATATTCCCGGCAGTAAGCAATGTGCACGTTCTACTGTATAGTACGTATATACGGTAATGTTATTTCGTCAACCCAATAGTATTCGTCATGCTGTTCTGTGTCATAATGTTTTCGTTGTTGTTTCGAACTGGTACTGGGACGATGGTGCGTCACGACTCTACTGATGTAAACACCACGAGAACGCACCATACTAAGGGAATGGCAAAGCCCGCAGCCCTGCAGCATCACTTACATCAGAACACAGAGCTCGGGAGGGACGAACTGCCGGACACAGAACCACACGTATGAAGTTTCAGCAGCAGTACCAGACGTGGTACTAGGACTGGCGGTGGAGTGACTCGATCGAGGCGCTGGTGAAGGCTGTGGGATTCGGTAGAGTGGAATGAGAGGCAGGGGGGGAGGGGGAAGAGGACCACTCGCCGACCAATATCATGTGGTAGCCGATGATTATTTTGTCAGGAAAATAAATATGGTGCATAGATAGGATCACCCGACCGACGCCAGTTGTTTATTAACACGCCGGATGAAAAACTCAATGATATTGTTGCGATGGGATCCTCGGCGAAGATATATTCCATCCGGCGTTTTGTTGGGCTAATAATTTACGACGCACCGGCGCACTTAGGCACAATGATTAGTGCTGACACAGGACGGTCAGTTGCATCGAGTCGGCGAAAGGAACACTCAACGTACCAGAAGATGCAAAAACAAAAAATCAAAAAGTGTCAGCATGTCGACCATATGCCATGGGAGGTTGTAACTGTTTCTAGTCTGGCATCAACTTTTTCCCCTTTACTCTTCTTCTGTACTTTCTTACTCATTTTGAACTCAAACATCTGTAGATTCCACCACTGCGAGCTGTATATTACTATTTAAAATATAAAGTATAGACCCCAGCGACTATTTCGTTATAGCTTCTACGGGCTTGTAGTGCGTTAGACTCTGGGGCCGCTACGTTTGGGAGCACCTTCGAAAATTGGGCCAGGGGGGAGCTGAGTTTGGGGACCGCGTGCATAAAAACTGTACTTTGGTCTACTATAGGGGAACGCCGACTTGGGGCTGAATCCAACCGAGATTTACCATTCCGGGCATCTAATATTGCTGGTGCTGGCAACATCTACATAAAATATATGCAGAGGACATTTTCGGCGTTCGCCTACGCCGTAATATATGTAAACCTGGGTACATTCTCGAGCTAGATAAAAACACGGCGGTAGGGCTCCCTAGACAATTACCGACTGCCGGTGCTGGGAAATTAAATTAACGACTATTCAATCGTGCAAAGACGTTGCACACCCCGTGCAGTTTATTACCGGGTACGCAACCGCCGACAAACATTATTCGTTTCCCAGCCATCTCCAACCTGTTATTTTAACTGCTTACTGTTCAATTCGAAATCGAGCATGGTCGGAATTTCTGCCACTGGTTGGCGTGTTTCAGCGCTTTCGACAATGGTTGGCGATACTCCAGTGTTTGATGGAAAATCGAAAACGGTGAATAAAATGGTTTAAAATAGACCGGTCTCTAAACGCATTAATCACAAGTGTAAGCGAACCAGAAGAGTCACCAGAACAGTTATAAAGGTATATACCATGGTTTGGTCAACTCCTGTTCGTGTGCATTCTATATCATCTTAGTTATTATTGAATAGCCGGCCCGATGTAACTAGATAGCATGCGCCAAACCCATGTGCAGCGCAATATATGGTGACGGGATATAATTCACGAGCAACTCGTTCTCCAAAACGCAAGTTTCTCCTTTTATTCGGGTAGTTGTCATACACTAGTAGCATCGGTCGGATTGTCCTACACACCGCATTCCTTTTCCTCGACAATTCTGCGCTGGCTACCTAGGTTCGATAAGTGAATTGGCCTGATCCTGTTCCCCACCCACCCACCCACCCACCCCCGCCTCTCACTACACTTCGCTTCACCTTATTTCACAGCCTTGACCAGCGGCCCGATCAAGTATCTTCACAGCCTGCCCTACTACTTTACTGCGCTGTACTCTACGCTGCAATAACTGCGCGTGTTCTGTGTTCGTCGTTTCATCCGTGCCGAGCCCCGTGTTATCATGCGAATGATTTTGGAGGGCTGCTGGTTATGTACGCTTCTCATAGAACGACGTCGTGTGGGATCACTAGTTTGCTGTACCAATAGCACGACATGATACGTATTCTCCTCTCGTTCATAATAGCAAAGTCGTGTACCGTTGTCAAAAACACCACCCAAATGTTTCCCCAAAGAGCATGACATCCATGACGAAGCCTATGGTTGACCAAGACTAACTATCCTACTCCCGGTAAATATACAGTCTACGTACGTTTTCTGGGATCAGGATTTGTTTTACACGCGGCCTGGCCTTGTCCCCACAGCGACGGTCGGACTAAACACGCGCTTTTCACTTTTTATCGGAGACCAAATGCCGCCTGGAGGGCGCACTAGGTGCTCGACAAGGGTCTGGGTCGCGATTGGAGTTAAGGTAGGGATTAAAGTTTTTGATGAGCTCGGCCGACGAAACACTCGCAGTAGCACCTTACAAACCGGTGCTTCACGCAGAGTTTACAGCTACGCTGGTGTAACATGTAGTTACAAATCTCGTATTTCTGTCGATATCTTGTGATAACACGGATCTCGTTCAAAAGGTTTCCACTCAGTTTTTTAAACAATGGATGATGTGAAGAGGGCCGGCAGCAGTGTTCAAGAACAGTGCGCTTTCGATAATGGCCCCTTGGCTAGTTCGACCTAATGGCGTCGGGGTCGAGACCAGCTTCCTTCGTGGGGCATTTACGCGCACCAGGTATCTGGCATGAATGCTGTTTGTTCTGGTGCTGCGTGGTTGGTTCAAGCGTGTGGCATGCATCGCCAGCTGCATCTAATCCTGACGCACACCTAACAAATACATATGTCGTCATGCTCCTACCACAACCTAGTGTGACGTGGTTGTACATTGTTTATATCCACGCACTTCCTCTTCACATTTCCTTTGAACACCCAGATCTCAACGACGGACACGACTTCACCTCTCAGATCTACACCATAGAGTACATAACATCTTCCAAACAACACAGCATGCCAAAATGGCGGTCTTTGGTAAAGCCGCAGTCCTGAGCATGCTCGCTCTCAAGCTCGCCACCGCAAAACAAAACACTGAGTCACCAAACGATCCTATCCCCAAGCCGGAGTGCGATGCGAGCATCCCGGTGTCGATTAGATACTCGTCCGTCTCTATGCGGTTGTACGTTGTGCTGGCGGGCGGTCATACGCGTGGGGACTGTGTGACATTGGCCCAAATATGGGAAGAACGCGGAGGCAAGGCATCCTTGTATGCCGTCGACTCCGAGAGCGGCAACATAACAAACAGCGCAACAGGGATTTGGTTGCTCACCGAAGAGCTGTTCGTGCAGGACGGGATTTGCTCTCCAGGTAAGCACTTTATTCGTTCTTCCTATTGCTTCGTACATAGTGTATACCGTTCAGAGACCCAGGACAGTGGGTGGTTTTCCGGCATTGCTTAGGCCGACGACGAATGCGCTCATCTTCATTTGCATGATGTGTGGTTCTCCTGTATGTAGACTATATTTCCTCACGGTTCCATTGTTTTCAGATGCCGAGGATGATATCTTCTTCCTGCTTGGATTTAATGTCCAATCGAAGCAATCATACGGACCTTTCAATTCGGATGTGTCGTCGTCCTCATCCAGTTCGCTCATGTTTAGGTGCACGGCACCTTGGCCGGTGGCGATGCTGACGAGCTTCGTCTCCTTAGTACGAGCGACACCTCCATCAACCTGCGCGCTCACGGCGGAAGCCCGACTTCTTGAGCACCAAGGTACGCCCTGAATTGCGAAACAGGCGTGGGTTCGGCAAACGTCACAGTTCGTTCGACATTGGTGTTTCAGGTTCCTGACAATGGTTTGGTCTTGTAGGCATAGTCGTCTGTCCGCGATGCGTGTTTGGACGAACAGGTGCATTAGCCGAGAAACCTAGTACAGCGCACACTTCGTTAATACTATAGATAGATGCCTCCTTCGTGGAATGCCAACACAAGCATTTATGATTACGTCGTGATTGAGCATAGATGCCGTTAGTCGTGTGCCTATCAGAAACCGACAGCGGGAGCAGTGACGTTGGCCGTTTCTAAACCCCAACGAAGTCCCAATAACTGCTGCGGTGTCATTGGCGGTCTCCGATATCTGTCCTTGACTGAGGCTCCCACAGTCATTGACGGTTGTGACATTGTTGGCGACATTTCCGGCCCTTTTCCCTGCCCGCTTTGAAAGCGAGGCCAGGTATCGGATTGATGTTCATATACTTCGCTATACATAATATGAGACTGCGGTGTAAACGTTATTCCGTGGTGGATGACAATGCACCTGCGCAGAGACCATGTCAGGAGGACGGATTCTTGATTGCCCCCAAAACGTACTAGCTAAGGGGGGTCACCGACCTATATCCTTCAGGATAGCTTACGTACCCCGTAACACGCGCGATCGAAGTATCCCACACAGCTTGCAAATATGAGCTTGGACGAGTTCCTTGACCTCACAGCTGAAGTCAATGTATATTGTTTTACAGAAACACGGGTGTAGCTCTGTGCCTCTTACGTGCTACCGCATTTGTATACCGGCCGAGGTGGCCGGTATTTTGCATATCAGTCTGATATTTACAACCAGTACTTTACACTGACACGAGTAAGTTTGGAGAAGTGTCTCGTTGAGTGGTTAGGGCGAGACCTTTGAGGGGGCCGCGGGGGCATGCGTGGCGTATCGTTGCTCGTTTTTGGGTATGTATGTCGAATAAATTGTTGTACTGCCTTCAAGATGGAGCGCCCGCTGGACGACACGCTGTGAGTTGAGCTTCTATTGTTGCTTGCTATTTGTTTGAGAGTACTGTACATGTAGCTTTTCTGTTGTTGGTTTAACATGTTGTATAAAATACATTTCTTGCGAACTGGCAAAGCACCAGCAAAGGGAACGCTGCAGAAGGGGGCGTTGTCGGTTGTCACTCGGACACAGCTTTACAGATCGCGTGTTTTGGCAAGTACGAGCCTAGCGCAGCCAGCCGTCAGAGGGTCATACGCAGTTACCGGACCTGGAGTGCTGCACTGGTAGATGACGGGTGCACGCCTCGCGTTTCCAGGGGGGTGCCCCTTAAAAGTGTGATACACACCATACATCAGAATATGTCATTTTGAAAAGTCCCAGGCGGGGTTCGCTGAGAAGCTGCCTCATCACCCCAGCACCAAGGGCATTGTCACCGATGTTGCATCCTGCCGCTGGTGACGTCATGTTTGCATTGACTGCAATAGACACGCATGTTAGGACAAATTACGAGTCTTGGGTAACAGGACCAACCCGAAGACGAAACCGAAGCCAAAACCGACACTCGGCTTGTCAACAATATGGTGTCATCAGTAGGTTGCACAGGTTTACCGAGACCTACGCCCGTCACAAGCATCAACGTATTCGCTGGGTTGTATCACATCTACGATATCTGCCGAAAGACGCCCACTATATCCCCCACATTCGATATCTCAATTAAGTTGAAAATAGAATTGATCCAGAACATTGGTCCAGAACATTGGCTGAGCATTTACCATCTGCCGGGGACTGTCGGACAAACGACATCAACCACACCAGCAACAAAGAGGGAACCTAATAACGGCCATTGAAGCCGGACCTTCATTTCGGATTGATATCAGCAGTCAAACTGATTAAGTACTATCCACAGCGCTGCGCAAGAAAACAACAGCACCTTCGAAAGGCAGACCAACTCGGCTGAATCACCAGCAGGCAGCAGCTACGATGAACAGCCGGGCTATTCCTGCACGGACTAGATTCGAAACCGACAAAAACGTAGGATTTCCAGGGTCGCCTAGTTTGCTAGGGCTGAGTATCTAGCAAGCTAAGGGTAGCGACTCTGGGGTTCGCGTGCCCCTCTCGGGATTGGTGAGTTTGCGGCCCTTCAGGCAGCACTTGCGATGGTTGTTATTCGCGACATATGCGTGCGTGTTTTGCTACAGGTACACGCAACTCTGCAGGTAGCACTGTCGTTGACGTTCATTCTAGACATTGTGGCACTGGTCGTGGACAAAATTCCTCAGATAAAACGATAATACCATACACGGTATGAATGTATCGTACAGGTCAGCATGGTAGGCTTGAGGGCGAGTATCTACGGGGCAATCTTTCCTTCTTGATCTACTCGATGGATCGCGAAGTGGATATCATTGCGGGGGGGCATGCCCTGTAGTTCCTGTTGACCTTTCCTCCTTAGTACTGTACGGGAAGGCTACGCTGTGCCTTTGGGTGACGGTGGGATGAACTCGTTTATTGTGCTCGTCAGCAACTGCTGCCTGCTGTGGTTGAATAATTGCTGAACAAGCGTGACCAACGTACCTCTCTCTCAACTTGCAAGTAGTAGATCGCCCGGTATGGTTCGCTTTATCACGCATATACTGTTGAAAAAAAAGCAACCATAAAGTAGAAACGGACAACGTGAACAACACATGCCCAAGCACACGCCAAACGCGAAGACAAAAGCATGCTGACCCCAAGTAGCCTCCGAGGCCCTTAGTATAACTCTGAAGACGGCATGAGACAATACCACGACGAGGAGGTCGGTGGTTCATACCCCCAATACGCCCAAAGTCGGCGTCTGAAATACTCCGAGTACGACTCGCTGGATGTCAGCATAACCGTCACGCCGTTTCTCTGGGTCCCGGCTCAACGGAGACTTATTCTGAGCAGAGGCTCCTACGCTCGCCAACTCTTTTAAGCCAGACCGGACACAAACAACCGAATCGTCTCCATACGGGGATGGCGTGTCGTTAGACTGTTGTCTCGCCGAATGGTTTGCCTCTATGACGGGGAGGGCTGGAGGGGGTGTGCTTGGATGGAAGGTAGAATCATTGTCGAACGCGAAAAGAGGTAGTCATCCTCCGACAGGCAGCGATAGACAATGTAAAGGGCCGAGGAGAATCTAGTGCTGATGCTGGAGCACGCCTGGCACAGCAGCGGTAGGGGCTAGATGACATCGACCTCATCGTGCGCAACAACGGCAGCATGTTTCCATAGTTTCCTCCGGACCTTTTACGGTCCTGCTGGGCTTGGATACCAACCAGGCTTATTGCGATCCGCGACAATTTCTCCTCTCAAAGAGTTCACCCCTGCTACGTATGTCTCCTGCTCTCCTGCGGAGAGCCCCGTTCATTGTAACTACAGTACCCTCATTAACCCATCTCGTCACGTGTGCCGATAATAGTGCGTATTTTTGCCGTGCAACATCTGTTGTGCTATCCCGGGCATACTCAAACGTACGGCTGGGCAACAACTAACAGGTAGCACACCTTGCAAGTCCTCGGCGATGACGTGCGCGCGACAAGTTCGACGAACTAGTGAATTCGTGAAGTCGGGAACGGGTAGCAGTGGATGGGGTATCTAGTTTCATTTCGGCTGTACAACTCTCAGTAAGAGAAACATAATTTTGGAATAAAAAGGATGGACTCTTAGTCGGCAAACAGTAAGCCTACATTAAAAGTCAGAATTCTACGTCGCACATTAACATGTCCATTATCCAATAAGCTTCGGCTTGTGTGCGTCGAGGCATTCCATGTTTCTGTAGATATTTTCTCATATTATTTCGGTGTCAGCATTTGTTCGTTTGTTATAGAGGTCTCGAAGCCAGAAAGTACATTATACATGGGCGATAAGAAATACGAGAATCATAGGAGAGTCATGGGTCATTGACAAAAATATGGAATGTAGGTCAAAACCCTCCTTGTTTTATATATTCTGAAATTTGATACACTCCTTCCGCCGACCCAGTGCAACTGGCACCCCTGTGCCAAAACCAGAATAATCTTCCATACAATATACCTGCTGCGTCGTAAACTGATAATAAGCATCCATGGGCTACAATGCGTCGTCACCGAGCATGTCATTATTGAAAACCATTTATTGGTATTCTCTCCTGTGCTCTAATGTATCTATTTTGTGTCTGGCGCTGGTCGGGTTAGCCTACGCACCATATTCCTTTTCCTCGCCAATGATGTGTTGGTTGCCACCTGAGCTCGGCCGGGGAATGGGCTTGGTCCCCTTCCCCACCCATCCCTACCTCTCACCTCACTTCCTTCCCCGTCCACCGCTGCTTCCCACTCCATTTAATTTCATCCTACAGCCGTGGCCAGCATCCCGATCAAGTCACTCCACAGCTGCTGCTGTACTCTGTGCCGTAGTATCCGTGTTCTGATGTTAGTGATTGGGCAATACTCCTGGAGAAGTTTCACCCCGTCTCCATAGGGCGACGTCGTGTGCAATCACCAGTACCATGTAGTAGGGAATTCCGTGTTCGTGCTGACAACAGCAGATCAACATATGCAGCTGGTCAAACTACAAGCCGTATACGAACGACAATGACATCCATGCCAAAATATGTTATATGGTTGACGAGCATCACCAACAACGTCACCTGTATCAACACATGCACATGAATTGGTGCCAGGACAGTTCTACGTCACAGCATCATCTTGTCCCCATAACGACGGATGAGCTGTTAGTATATACATATTATGTACGATTTCCACGTCCACCCACCAACAAACAACCACACTTCATTGTAGCTAGCATAGCACGGGCCGGGGTCGAGGGTGGGGTTAGGGCGTGTGATCTGGCCGGCCGATAGAGGTACGCCAACAGTATCGATGTGTGCCAGTCTGTGCACTAAGCGCCCAACCAATCCTTCTTCAGAGGGCTTTTCACGCAGAGCCCGTGCAAGTTACGGCATTTCGTATAGTCTAGACTGTTAACCGAGGTAGAGGAAAAAATTCCGTCTACGGTTGATGAAGCCACCGCTGGATAAAAAGTGTTTCACATTTCATTTGTATTTTGTGGACGTCGACGTGAAGAGGACCGCAAGTAAAATGCTGTGTCGTAAACCAGCAAAGTTCAGAATAGAACCCCTTCGCAACCCTACTAGAATCGTTTCCACGAAACTAAGAATACATTAATTCCAGCCCTCATAGAACTGTACAGATCAATGTATTCCACGGTTGGTACCACGGTCGTCGTTTCCCTTTCTCTGATGTTGAAATAGATGTTATTGGTTGCTTCGAAACGCGCATAATGCCCCGGAGAAGACCATCGTCTGCAAAGCACCAGCAGCACCACTCCGATACGACCAGAGGCATTCCCCGATGTTGGCTAATATCGTTTGTTCCAACGATGCTTAGGATTGACCTTACCCGTGATCAGAACATGCGCCTGTGTACAATCACATTCAGGTTTGCTCAGTACGGCAGCATTGCGCAACGATAAATACTCCGTGAATATTATTCCTTCCCACGTGCCTGCTGCCTGCCGGCTTTCCTTCCTGTCTGCTTGCTTGCGCAGTATACTCTACTAATCGCGATTTAACTCGTTACCACTCCAACATATTGCCCCGATCGCCAACAGAGTGTTTTCGCTCCAAGTATCATGCGCCCCGCTCACTACTGGTATCACGGATCAAAGTGGCAGCCGCTCATCACTAAAACGTTCCATCCTCGCCATTAACGTAATGACGCCGATCTAAATACCTACACCGCAGAGGATACTATATATTTCGAAAGTCCCATAGTACCAAGACGACGACGGCCCTTGGAAAAGCGACAGTCCTGAGCATGCTCGCACTCAACCTAGCCTCCGCGCAAGACACTGAGTCGCCGAACCATCCTATCCCTAAGCCGGAGTGCGGCGCGAGCATTGTGGTGTCAATTCGATACTCGTCGGTCTCTGCGCGACTGTACGTTGTGTCAGCGGACGGGAACACCCGTGGCGGCTGTGTGCATTGGCACAAATATGGGAAGGGTGCGGAGGCAAGGCGCCCTTGTACGCCGTCGACCCCGAGAGCGGCGACATCAGTGACGGCGCGACGGGGACATGGCTGCTCACCGAGGAGCTCGTCGTTCAAGACGGTATCACTCTCCAGGTGGGTGTATGTCGCTTGATTGTCATGTTTTCGTGCCAGAGTGCCCGTACCGTGTGTGTGCCGTGTAGAGAGGCAAGACCATGAGTGTTGCCGTTGCGCTGCTTGGGCCTAAGCCGAGCGCTCCTATCCTCGCTGACACGCAGTGCGATTGTTCCACGTACACCATGATTCATCAGCCGAACTTCTTCAGGTGCCGTCAATGATATCTGTTCTGACCTCATTCATAAAAGTGCCCGCGTTTTCGGGGACAACTGCTTGGAATTACTGTCGGATATATTTTGCAGTTATAAACTACTTCACATCAGCACTGCATTTCCGGGAGAAGCCCTTTGTCTGACGTCCTGGTTCGTGTGCTATCCGTTTGTTTCATTTTCAGGTGCACGGTACCTCGGCCGGTGGCGATGCTGACGAGCTACACCTCCTCAGTACGACCAACACATTCATCAACTTGCGCGCTCAATGCAGAAGCCTCGATTTCGTGAGCACTAAGGTACCCTCTACGTTTATATTGACACATAGTGTCGGCAGTAACAACACTGATCACCCTAGCGTTGAAAGCCCTGCAAAGCTTGAATACCATACCTGTGCATGTTCAGGGGGCTTTCTCGCGTTTGAGCATAGATGCCGTTCCGTCGACAAACCGTCATGGTACGACAGCTGTAGCTGTTCCGTAAACCCTTTTCAAAGCAACGTTAGTATCACCTCTTGGTCGACGTTGGAGCTGGGGCAACTTTGTTGCCTTACATGTAGTATCGTCAACCTTCTACATTGCTTAACGGTTGGCATTCAGTTTGGAATATTTCCACGCCCCCTCCCTCTGCTCTTATTTTTGGTATATGATAGCAAGGCTAGTTGTTGTCCTGCTCCAAGTGAGCACCGCTAAAGTTGATCGTGTTGTGATATTGCCCTCAACTGATACCCGTCATGACAGGTGTTCTCATGGGACACCTTGACAAACGCCCCAGACCAAGATCAAGAACATGGCTGGTCGTACATCAGCGCCGTCTCGGAGGTCATCACCGACGACCGCCAGACGTGCAGAGGTCGAGCCAAGAAAGACATGGGAGAGGCGCGGGTGGACATCAAGGACAGCGAAAGTGCTACCTTGAGTACCAAGGAAGCGAGGCCTATGGCCTAACATGAAAGGTTTGGTCCGAAACAGCCCCCCCGAGATGAGCAAGTTCAGCAGGGTACCCGGGTAAACCTTGGACCGAGACATTGTTGAAGCAACGCCGATAATTCGTGAATCACGGAAACATCTGGTCGACCACACACCCGATGTCATTATGCGTTTGCGGTGAAACCATGGCCGTCATAGTCGAACCGCGCAAATCCCGTCCACGGCTTGTCCTTGTATCCTTTCCAACGTGTTAGTTATGGTATCTAAGCGTTACTCACAAGATGATCGCGAGCTCCGAGCCGAGCGTCAAATAACCTAAACAACCAAAATCCCGAACCACACGGAAGTCCGCCGCATCTGGTACGAACGCTAGCCTTACGACACGATTGCGAACTACCGTCCCTGTAACGTTGTCCGCCGCTGCTAATGGACACGATTTACAATATTATTGCTCTTCCCTCTGATCCCACCCGCTGTCGACCTGCACTTGGACACATCGCCTATTTGCCTAGGTCCGTGGGTTCTGCGTGGATAAACGTATCCACGATGTATTCGACAATGTAAACGTCTACGGCAACAGCTACGATTCGGACACCACCACAACAACCTCGGTATCTATACGTATGGGCAGGGAGACTGAAGGAGGAACAAAATGCTCGACAACAAGGGGTACGGCTTTAACGCCCACGACGGCAGCGATTTCTTGACGATACACGACAACGAGGTATACGACAACGGGTACCACGGCATCATCACCTCCAAGCGCTGTAACGGAGTGTCGATCCAGGTACGATATGCTTGGCGTGCTGTACAGTGTAGTAGTAGGAGGACCAAGTGGTGTTTAGGCCATCGTCCAAATGCAAACGTGGTGGCTTACCCAATGCTCCGTTGACAACGCAAACGAGGCCCAAGGGAGCGCGAAACATCACGTGGGTGCGCGAAACCCTGTCAGAGCTCACCAGCGCGCGCGAAGTTACTCTGTAAGCTTCACATATATGTTTAGCCGCAATGTTCGCCAACTGACTAGAGTGCTTTGCGCTTGCCGTCCTTCAGGGAAACGAGGTATGTGGCGGTGTTTCGTCGTCTGCTGGCATATTCCTTTACCGGAGCAGCGATGATGTTGTTGTCAAAGGTGAGCGGCTGAGCGAATTTAGCAGGATTTCCCTTACTACGTTGCGCGAATATCCCGATTACCCGAGTGGGTATTCTCTGTCGTGTAGCCTATCGACAGACGGTGGAAGCCCCTTTTGAATAACCCGCGTCGAGATGTTACCCAAGTTGCCGGTTGATGTTTGTCAGCTGTAAGGACCTGGTACAGGTGTTCTCAATTTCCTGTTGTCAGGTGGTGAGTAACATGGGACTGAATCTGCAAACCTAATACGTGGCTGCCTCAGTTACTAGACTGCGCATATGTGTGTAGCACAAGGCTCTCACACAGGATCCTCTAGTCCACGACACGTAATATTGTTTTTGCTAAACTTTCTGCCGATTGCCTGGACTGGTGAAGCCAATCACAAGCAGGTTCGCTCGACTCTTTCAGCAACGCTGAGAATCGGTGGTCGTTCGACCAACTATATCTGGACCCGTAAGCGCGACGGATGTTCCGGATGTGCGAAGTACCAGCGAACTGTTGCTGTCCTTTTCATACCCCTGTTATCATGCGACAATACCCCACTTCACTGTTACACCAGGCAACTACGTCGACGACAACGGCGATGCTGGTCTAGCAATGATGGAATCGTTCTACGCCGACGTTTCCGACAACATCTTCGAGAACAACAAGTATGGCGTGCGGATCTCCGTAGGATGCGGCCGCAACGTGTTCTCCAAGAACGTCATCAGCGGCTCTACCAAGTGAGATCATATTCCAAGGCTCCCATACAGCGGCCGCTACCTTAAACCCCTCAGCTCTCCTGATCATCAGATGAACGTTGAAAGCGTGTTCGTCCAGGTGTGACTTCGCTTCATTCCTTCGCTGTCTCGGTGCGATGCGAGCGCAAATACGAAGCTCTCACAAGACAATATCAACCAACGTTGATTTCTGCTTCTTCGTCCCATGAACGCTCGTTCTGAACCACTCCTCTCCGATTCATCCCACGGTAGGGGTTGCACTTTTTTAGATCAAACGTTCCTGAACGGTTGAGGTTCTATAGTGAGGAACTGCCGGTTGGTATGGTCATTCTACGAGTGTATTTGTTTTTAGGACAGGCGGATAAAAATACTGATCGGGTTGCGCGAACAAAAATCTGGGAAGTTATGTTTCGGGTGAGATACTGAGCTCCTCATGTCAGGAGCTGAGGAACGTCTTGCTGCACCCCTACCGTGGGATGACTCCTCCTCAGGTACAGCACCTAACCGTACCTTGGGTCCGACTCACCCGAGGTGGTGGAGTCGGGGCGGTTGCAGGACAACCTATTCCAAGAAAACCACAGCGTCACCAAGTGAGATTATTTTCCAGGCTACCCAATTAAAGCCGCCACTATGAACCCCTTCGCCGTCCTGCTTCTGAGACAAGCGCTCAAACCGTGTCCATGCATCCCGACTGTGTTTCGTCCCCTCGCCATCTCCGTGCGCTGAACGCGCAAATACCAACCAATCACAAGAAGAAATATAATCACGGTTTCCTTCTACGCCACACTACCGCCCGTGCTGAACTCCTCTCTTGCGCAGGTACAACGCTTACTCGTACCTTGGGTCCGACGCGGCTGACGTGGTGGAGTCAGGGCGGTCCCAGGACAACCTGTTTCAAGAGAACACAATCGTCGGAAGTCTAGAGACCCTCAAGATCATGGATACCGATGGCACCCAGTTTTTCGGCAACTCGTTTGAGGATGCTGTGACGGTCCGCTTTGATGATGCGGCGAGAACCGCAATGGCGGGTAACACTGGCCTCAAAGACACCAAGCTGAAGGTCAACAACGGCGCTTCGTTCGACGGGAAATCTGGTTATGGCTACAAGTCCGTCTACTAACTTCATTAGTAGCGAACTGGTGAAGAGCAGTGCCTCACACTGTCTCCCCCCTGAGAAAGAACAGCACTTTCATTCGTTCATGGTCGGGCCGTATTGTTGTATTTTGGTTTCGTGGCTCTTGACCGCGAGTTACGTAGTGCGGTGTCAGGGAACGGCCCAAGTGCCTCTGTTAGTCCTCGGCAGGTGACTACGAATCGTGTATTGTTTAGCCTTCGGACGTGCTTTCAGGGTAGCCAATATGGCACGTAATATCGCGCGCTAGGTGACAAGGTGCCTTTGATTATACCAGCCAAACCTCGTGAATTGTGTATCATCCATACGGTGTGTTCTTGCGATCCGCCTTCCGGCCGCGGTGGCCGAAAATATGCCTATATATATTCTCTGACCCACAAACCCAGAAGTGTGGATTCACCCGGGCATGTTTGGAATCGTATGTTCGTAAGTGGTTTCGGTGAGATCTTTGAAGTGGCCGCCAGACATTAGGTTTGGCGTGGGGCTGCTCGTTGTGTGTACGTCGTACTGATGTATGTACAGTCTCCAAGGTGTAGCGTCGGCTGAATGAACCGTTGTACTATAAGTGGAACGTTGAATGTTGATTCGAGTATGTTTGAAGTATTTGTAACAGTGATCTGTCTGCATTTTTATTCGGTGCGCGTTGTACTAAATACTTAATTGTAGTGGCAATCAACGGTGTTGCTGTGCTTTTCTCCAACGTGTTGTTTATTTGATGAGTTTAGAAACCCGGACAAAGTGTGTCAGTGAGCGGTTTGGGCGATACTTTGGCGTAGCCGCGGGGGGTAATGCGTGGCGTTGCGGTGCCCGTTTTGTAGATGTCGTAGTGATTGTGGTACAACCTCCTAGGCGTGGCGTCGTATGGATGACCAGTTGCGGGTCGAACTTTCGTTTCTGTTTCTGAAGTATTTGAGGTTCGTGTACGAGTAGCCTGTCTGATTTTGTTGTAGAACATTTCTGTATTTCATATGTTGTGCGAAGCAGCGGAGAGCCGGCAAAGACACGCCGCAGGGAGGCGTGTTGTCGATTGCCGCTAGGACACATGTTCGACGTTCTACGTTGCGCGCATATCAGTTGCCGTGACAGCGTAAGTGCCTTACCGCTGAGGCGTTTTAGATGCGGGCATCGTGTGGTTTAGACCGCAAGATGAAGATACCGCAAAGTAATCTTGTTCCGTGATGGATGGCAGTGCACCAATGCGGAGCACTTCCAAAGAGTGTGGGTTATCGATAGCCATCAGAAAATACTGGTACGGGCGTAGTTATTTCCGTCTTACCATTCCACTAGCTTGCCGCGCGCGTGTGTGCCTTCTGCCGCTGTTGGCGTGTTTACTTTCCCAACCTCGTGAGTTTTTGACTGTACGTTAAGCATGCCGAACCCACGGCGCTTTGCGGAACTCGGTTATCAACGAGGTGCCTACTGTAGTAGTGTAGTGCTGTAGGCTCCACGTCAACAATGAACATATCTTCGTTGAGCAAGGGTGTAGCTGGGAAACGAAGCGATAGGGCTTGCCTTATTAGAGTGCAGGTTGTCTCTCATGTGTGTGACTCCCTGTGGATGCGTTATCATACACGTGATTTGAGGAACGTTACCGTAGCATAACGCCATCGGCTCGTATGCCGTTACACGTTCTAGAGTACGAAGACGTTGGATGGTGGTTACCTACCGACTTCTACTCAATACCTTCACCCTGAATCTCCCGTCGGTAGCAAGCTTTACTTGTGAAAAATGTACTGCAAAATACACACGAGATATACCCCATCTTCAACGTCCCAGACAGGATACGCTGGACAACTATTGCACGGTCACAGCTCCTAGATGATGCCGCTGGCAACAGAATATTATTTTCTTCGGCGGTATAGGGCGCGCATATATTGACAGACTTTGAGCCTTGTTAACTAGGCGAATCTGAGGCCTAACAATGGCTGTCATTTCGCGTTTTAAGCACCGTCGCTAGCATGCGGTGGTCCGCCTAGATCCAGACACGCGTCAAGAGCGTCTGGACCTTAATTGAATGGTTGTTGGATGGCATTAGCGAACATGGCTGGTTCACGAAGATCGTGACCGTGTTGTAGAAGTAGGCGGGTTGGTCCCAAGAGATGGGTTATTGGTGGTGTTGATACATATCACCCCCCCAAAGCCAAGAGTATGGAACAGCGGTATTTGAAAAGTCAACGAACGTCTATATCAAACACATTGGTGACCTCGCTCATCACGCATGGTGTAGACGGTACAGAGAATGACATGTGATAAACGTCATGTAGACAATACTCGGAGCGAAGTACATGGACGTCCGCTACAGGTATACATACTCAGTGCGGATCTTCGTTTACCTAGTAATGAACTGCAACTCTGTGACAAACTACAGTAGCTCTGAAGTATAATGCCTTGAACAAACTGTAGGGTGTCGGGCGGCACAGAACACTGGAAGAAAAGTTGGACGAGCGCCAATCACAGACAGGCCATAGTGATTGTCTTCGGAGGGCAAGATATATTCTCCACTAGGTCTGCCATCATCCATGAAAACGTGCGAGTTGCCGGACGGTGTCCAACAGACCCCTTCGGAGGGTAGTGAGACGACCTGGGGTGTTAACATGAAAGACAGGCTTCGATATGGATTTGGACTTACGTGTGCATCGTGGGTAACCAAAACCGATCTCAAATGTTGTCGAACAACTATGAAAGCTAAATGGCCACCGGGCGCCGGAAGGTCGGACTGAGATACATACTACACAGTACTACTGTAGTGGTCACGGAAGCCGCTACGTTTATGTAATCCACCCGGGAGAAACAACCAAGACCAAAATTCTTTATACAATAAGAAGTTATTTATGACGAACCAAACGTATCTGGGTGAGTGGCCAGTTAACTCGGAAACCCGAATCTTTGACGACGTGAAACGCAAAGAAAAAGTTTTGTGCACCATGACAGAGCTATGCCACAATTCGTATCCGTGCTTCGGTCAAAGCACGAAGACTTGCTACTGGAACACGCAGGAGTATTACGCGAACGAGGCTCGCGACGGCTACCAGTAAACTCACCGATATGGGAAGAGGTACGGTAGAGGCGCCATCATTAGAACACGTTGCTCGCCTGTACTTGTAGAATCTCCTATAGTACCCGGAAACAAACTCGCCCTTTTCAAAGGGCTAGGTGAGCCAACACAGCAGCCCCCAAGCACGTTTCGTTCCAGATTGGCATTGACTATACTGCTACCGAAATGGAGGAGGATCACTCACCTTCGCTCGACGAGTCCTGTTTCTTGCCGATGCGGCATCCCCAGCGATCGCCCTCCAGACGAGGGCCTTTGTCACCGGGGCTCTCCTCGCCATCTTTCTCGTCACGTTGTTTCGCGAAACTTGTGGCTTTCAGTTAATCCCATCTGTCTGTTGCACTCCAAGATGCTAGAGGACACTTATCTACTTGTGCGCGCCTACTGCTACTGACATGGGGAGCGTTCACTCACATCTTCACCGGACGAGTTGTGTTTCTTGCGTTTCGGCGTCCACCGACCGCCGTCCCGACGACGGCGCTTGGCACCCGGGATCGTCCCGCATGATATTTATCACCTTGTTGTTTTTGGAAACACGTGACTTCCAGGTGGTCCATCTGTATGTTGCACTCAAAGACATACCAACTACTAGTTATAGAAGACCGATATTTTTGCTTGCATGTACTGCTACAAACATGAAGATCCATCCCTCACCTTGACTCAAAGGGTCGTGTGTCTTGTGCAGCAGCGTCCCCAGTGTTGCTGCAGCAGTGTCTCCAGCGATCGCCGTTCCGACGTGAGCCTTGGCATCGAAATACTCCGCTCGATCTATGCTCGAATCAGCACGCTGTTTTTCGAAATACATGGCTCTCAGGTGGTCCATTGGTTTGTTTTACTCAAACATACTACAATAGGAAAGCCGCGCGTCTGATACCGACGTGAGAGAAGCCACTCGCATGTTTTCTCGACGACTATTTTTCGTTGTTGGTGCGGCGTCCCCAGTGATAGTCATCCAGACGAGGGTGCGCAGGCATCGGGTTTTCCTCGCGATCTTCTCTCTGCGTTGGTTTTGGGAAACGCATGGCTTCCAAGTGGTTCATCGGCCTGTTGCATTCACAGATACTCGACGGATCACGTTTCTTGTTGCTGCCGCGTCCCCAGCGATCGCCGTCCCGACCAGGGCGCTTGGCATGAGGGTTCTCCTGGCGAATTTTATCGTCGCCTTGTTTTCCGAAGTGCGTGGCTTCCAGGTGGCCCATCGATCTGGTCTATTGTCAGAGTCAAAGACAAAGACGTTAGTTAACGGCACTCTTGCCTCTTGACACAAGGTACACCTCACACTGCTGTAAACTTAGTACAATAATTCTAAAGAATCCTTGGCGGGACAAACCTATGCCGTCAACCGACGAACACGTTTGCTCAAAAATAATATCAACCCTTTTGAGGCCGGTTTATATCGACCAAAAACAAGAGATCTGCGATAGTGTTGCCTGCCTGTTAATAGGAAGAGGCTGCAGCAGTATATCCGAGTATCAGAATGCGGTGCGTGTGTCGTATGGCTCCTACCGTTGAGCTTTGAACGTGCCCTCTACGCGCCGTCCCAGGCTGCTCCGTCTGCCCGATCCTGGAATCGTCCATTCATTTTTGTCAAAGTTTCTCTCTGAAGCCCCAAAGGGATTAATATGAGGCATGAGACCGGTCGGTCTAGGTCTACATGGGCGCCCAAAGGCAAAGTTTTAGACTTTGGCATAATAGTTTTAGTCTAGGACGCGGTCAGTGGAGGGGTCAAAACTGAGGTCTCCTACATATCTGGTACAAGTATACCGTAGAGTCTAAAGCATTTTGAGATTGTCGGGTGCACTTTGAATGGATGCAACTGGAGCACTCCGGTTTTTCTGCGCACCTTGGTCGTGCCGACTCGGGAGATCCAGACCCTTTGATTGATCTCACATGTGCCAATGACAAGCCACCCGACATTTTTTTCCGGTCGCGTTGAGTGTTGTGCTGTGTGGCTGTAGTACTGCGTGGAGGGAGAGTGGTCGATATAGCGTTCAGATGCGCAGAGTACCAGGGATACACCCAAACGATATGAAGTTCCTCACTTGGGGAGCTCTGTGTATCACCCGAACACTGACTTTGAGGGAAAATGAAAGAGCAAAATGATGAACAGCCCCTTGATGGTCTAGGTTTTTTTATTAGTGATGCTGTATAGCACAAACGGTACTCCAATGATACTGGGTAGTTCCTCATGTAAGGGGTCCCGTCACTCAGGAGTGTTTAGGCTAAAGTTGCTACCACTAGAGTAGCACATATCATCACAGTAGTGGTACCTGCGAGGTCGTTGGCCTTCTGGCGCCGTGCGCGCCCAACAGTTTCCTTGAGAGATGTGATGGGTCCGTCTGTTATTCTTCCAGCCGCTCTAGAATTTGGTGGGGGGGGGGTACTCTAGTAAGGTGGTCCCCTCAGCATGCCGCGGTATCCCTTGGTCAGAATCATCTTGGCGGTCCCCTAACAACGCGGCATACAGAGAGGACTTGGCACCAAACCGAACGACGAAACGGTACATACAGTAAACTGTAAATTGCCTCCGGGACGTTCACACAGGGCCCACCGAACAGGCGAGCCCCGCATCGGACATCAACCGAGGCGATGGACAACACCTAAGGGGACGATTGCGTTAGATAACTGATGCATACAAGGAGGGGCGAAGATAAGTCCGAAATCCGAGCACGAGACTCCCTGCCTAATGTGTACCTGGCTCGGAATGCACAGTATGCCGGGTACCAGATACCTGGCATTAATGTCGGGAGACATACGAAGCAATGGAAAACGTGCGCTGTGAAGGTTGTATGGCCGATTGTTCCACACTATAACCTAGTACTTTGGTGTCAGTCAAATAAATGTTTAGGTTAATCTGCTCTGTGTCAAGGAGTGAATGCGCTGACCCCTGACATATTTCCTGGCATACGAGTTTATACCCTGGGGGACCTGGGTGTGGTGAGCTAAAGTACGAGAAGTGCGGCCTTCCCAGCCGCCTAGGAAGAGCGTGCAATGGTGCAAGTGTCATAATGCAGCGCGCGTGTCGTTCACCTCCTCTCGCTGCACTACGGACATATCTCCTACCTCAGCATCCCGGACCGCTTCGTATAACGAGGCCTCCCACGGTAGGGGTGCAGCAATAAGTCCCTGAGCTCCTGAAACGAGGAGCTCAACATCTCACCCGAAACATTACTTCCAAGATTTCCGTTCGCGCAACCCCGATCAACATGTCTATCTGCTAGTCCTAAAACGAATGCACTCGAAAAATGATCATACCAACCGGTAGTTCCTCACTTCAGAAGCTCAACCGGCCAGTAACGTTTGGCCCCAAAAAGTGCACCCCTACCGCGGGATGACTCTAACCGATGCTGTAACTATCACTGTATTTCGACACGTGTTCCCTTTGCAGTTCAAAAAGGTGTGATCAATATTATATCTCCCTGCGAAAAATACGAAAATACCCAATCAGTGCCAGTAGTGCTGTACTCACCCGCAATGCTTGCCAGAGTTTCCATCGTTGACATGGTTCGCTGCGATAGCTCCGTCCATCGTCTCTCCAGCGGTGAGCTTCCAGAGTTTGCGCGTTCACATGTCCACATGATGCTGCAGTAGAGAAATTCACACGTGGAGCTCAGCGGGTGAGACCGCGGCGGCGATGCCGTGGCTTCGTACACTCTAAGCTGTGTCGTTGGTCCTCCGGTGGCTTCATCCTCCTTCTGCTCAGGGACGTTGATCTTGGTTTGTCTCGGCGCCGATCCCACGAGAGGCGACGTCCCCCGGCGCGGGGACGCTGGTCTTGGGTTGTCTCTTGTCTTCCTCATGAGAAGTTTCACCCTCGTTCACGGGGACGTCGGACTTGGGTTGTCTTGCGGCATCCCTACAAAACGCTACGTCCTCCTGCTCGGGGACGCTGATCTTCTTGAGTATTCGGCAATGTTTTCTTGTTCCCTGTGATATCAGCGGGATACCCCGGGATGGACAGCCCGGCAGATCGAGGCCGTGCCGGTAAGCAGAGGCTAAGAGCACGGCCGCCTCATGCCTTCCCCGTGAGGGGCTTCGTCCTCCTGACCGGGGACGCTGGTCTTGGATTATTCGGTAAAGTTTTCATTTTTTTCCTAAACGAGTAACATCACGGAAGGGTAGGACAGGTCCGTTTTCGCTTGAAGTCCAAGCCAATGAGAGGGCTATGCGCTCCCAGCCGTCACAGAGCGTGAATCGGCCAGGAGCGTGAGCCCTTGTCTTTTTGCGGTGGTAGCTGGTAGATGCTCGCTCGTTGGGCCGCGACGGCATTGGGTGTGGGTGGCGCTGAGTAGACGCTGTGGTGGGCAAAAAGGCGAGAATTCAGCGCTGGATGGAGGGACAAGAAACAGAAGTGCCCAGAAGAGTGTTCCATCGAAATGCCAGAGGGGTCAGCTATTCACCCATATAAATGGCAACGGTAAAAAAAACATTGGAGAAGCTTCCGAGAAAAGGAAAGGCAGCAACTATCATATGGGCTACAGTACCGGCCCTCTGATGTAAAACCGACATACCTTGGTACCTGGTATTGTGTTTGGCCTAGATTTCTTATCAACTTCAGTATGACATCCTACACCACCAGAAACGTCAGTATAAGAGCTGTCGAATTCCTTATTCTGCTTATTTCCCCGTATTTTTCAAGCTAAGTTTCTTGTGGCTCTCTTTCTTGCGAGCAGGTAGTGTATCAATGACCAAAGCAGTAAGATAATTAGCCCTCGTACAAGGCAGGGATGTGGGATATTCTGCCGCGCGACCCATATAACAGGGGCAGAGGGGTTTGGTCAACTCTCTCATCGCAGGTCTGTCAGGATCAAGATCTCTAAAAGGTCGGGTTGGATCTCAGGTCATCCGGCCGGAAAGTGAGGGATTCCTACCCCGTCAGAGATGATGTCAGCTGTTTATTTTATTTCATCAGTAGCAGTATCAGTATCAGTAGGGACGCGTGTTGCAGCTATAAACAATGTTAGAACGTACGAATGGCTTCATGCGAACAACACACACGGTTGGTTGTGTACGTACTGCTGTAGGTGCTGCACTTGGCGTACACAAGTTGGCCCCAAGGGATCTGCTGATATGGACATTTCCGGACACCGACGAAACCGCCACACACCCTCCCCGAGAAGCCCTGTTCTGCGCACCACCGGTCTGTGCGTGCCCACTTTATAAGCCCACTTTGAGAGAGAGAAGGGGAGCTCATCGCCATGCCGGTGTGCGCGACGGACTCTTAGCATCTGTCACCTCTCGTGAAGCGTACGTAGATCTCCTCTGCGGCAGCCGGCTATATAGATACCTAAAACCCTCTGCGTGTTTTAATTTGGGTGTGCGCGTGGATTACAAACACTACCGGCCATCCCATAAGAAAGAGACCCGCAAGAAACTCAGCCTAAACACTACGGGGAAATAAGAAAGTGAACGCGTTCTACGATAGAGGTAGCACTTTTTGGCGTTTTTACTTTCTGGATGACGGGGCTCCTTAACCCAAAATCGTCGGAATGTTATTCTATTTTTGCAATAATATGCTTTTTGTTTACAGATGGGCCACGGGTTTGTTAATCGGATTGCACTTCCAGGTTTTGCTCAAAATCACTTACTAATAGTATAGAGCTCCTCAAGTGAGGAGCCTCAGAAAAATAATGGTGAACCTCTATCGTAGAATGTGTCAGTGGACAGATGTTATACTGAAGTATGTGTAGGACACACCCTTCTTCAAAGAGAAACCCAGCCTAAAAGCAATATCTCGACTTACTATCAGCAAGCCGGTACTGTAAGCGTTTGGTTCTTGGCATCAATGACCTCTCGTAAAGCGTACGTAGAGCGTCTCTGCAGCAGTCGACCAACATCCTGCCTTCTGTGTGTCATCATGAGGGTGCACATGGAGTTTGTAATGTTTGGGCCTTGGCATCATCATCGTACGCTAAACGTAAAGCTGCTTCTGCCGCAGTCGGCGATTATCCAGCCCCCTGCGGGTTTTCATGAGCGTGCGAACGGAGTAGACAATATTAGGCCCCTTGACACCATCACCTCTTGCAAAGCGTAGAGCTGCTTCAGAGAAAGACATTTCGTGCCCGCAGTTTTTATACAAAAGCCTTATAAATGTGGTCGCAGTCGACCAATCAATACCCAGCATCTTATCTGGTGTTCATTAAGGTGCGCATGGAGTGTATATTTTTTTATTCTTGGTGTCAATCTTCCCTCGCAAAGTGTAGAGCTTATCTGCGGCAGTGGGCCAATCCTCTGTGTGTTTGGAGTACATAATGTCTGGTACTTGACACCAATCACCTTTCGTAAATCGTAGAGCTTTCCTGCGGCAGTCAGCTGTTAACCTGCCAATTGTGTGTTTTCATAAAGGTGCGCGTGGAGCAGATACGTTTGGCGCTTGACATGACCACCTCTCGCAGAGCGTATGTACAGAGCTTCTGCTCCAGTCGGCCGTTGCCTAGCCCTCTCCGTGGTTTCGTCAAAGGGTGCGTGAAGTAGATAACGTTTGTCTCTTGATATCACCACCTGTCGCTAAATGTAAAGCTGCTTCTACGAGAGTCAGCCAGCATCCAACCCTCTGGCATGTTTTCATGAGGGTATGAGTGGAGAAGATGATCTTTGGTTCTCGGCACCAATCACCTCTAGATAAGCGTAGAGGTTCTGCGGCAGTATCCACACCTCTTCGTAGTTTCGTGAAGGTCCGCGTGGAATAGAAAATGTTTGACTCCTGGTATCAACGATAACCTCTCGCAAAGCATGGAGCTGCCGTGCCGGTCGGCCAAAATCCAGTCCCCTTACGAGTGCTCATTGGGCTGAGCGCGAGTCACATATACTGTATATGATAAAAACAAATTAGAGGGACCATGCACGTACGCATTGATGGGCGCTAATTTTTTTTATGAAGCCGTGTCTTGAACACGAGCGAGTCTGCCTTCCTGCCTTGTTTGGACCCCCCCTACCACCCACCAACCCGCAACCACTCCCTTCAGTTCCACACTATCCCCAATATCACCAATAATAACACGACCATCACCACAACGACAGTTTGACGTGCTACCGAACGCACCGCTACCTCGCCACCCTGTAAGAGCCCCTGCCTGGCAAAAACCGAACACCTCGCGTTTACGCTAACTACCCTCCGCCGACGCAAACCATCCACACGCCCACCGGGCATTCCCCCAACGGGATCGACGCAAACTACCCGCATGCTCATCCGGCATCCCCCCAACAGGGCCAACACACGCCCACCACCGACAGGGCCTACCAACCCGTTCTCGGCTTCTCGCCGCAACTTGTAGAAGACGGAATCGGGGTCGATCGAAACATTTGCGGTCGCCGCATCATCACCAACGACAGCTATACACGGGCACCGCAAAAAACGCACAGTCAGTCAGTTCCCCGCTGGGGCCGTCACCGCCGGTTGTTGACCTCTGCCTGGCTTGTCTTCAAGAGGGGCGCATCAAAGTTATGATAACCCCCCCCCCCGGCGCGCAATGTTGGCCTGGTCGGTGGAAACCCGACGTGCTCTGTCCCGGCATTGTAGGGATGCGGGCGTCTACAACCATGCATGATAATAAGTACACCTCGCCTCCCCTGACGCCTCTATATGTAAGAGAGCGCACAAGGTGCCGTGGTCCGCCCCATCAGCGACCCTTAGCAGGATGCCGCTCACGCGTCATGCGATTCGCCGAACACCTCACACAGCTTTGCGCTTGGTGCAAGCAATGTCTACCTGGTCGAGGAAAACCCGACGTTCTCCGTCTTGGCATTCCGGCATTGTAGGGGTGCGAGGGTCTACGGTCTAAGGACTACGTCCATGCATGATAATGAGTACAACCTCCCCCCCCTGCCGCCCCTCCTTCTAATATCGGACCGACACCTTTGGAAATTCCGCCGCAGAGAAATCCAAAAATATGGGGAATACCCCCCCCCCACCCCTCCTGCGCCCGTCAGATATAACTCCTGCCCCACGCCTTCAAGTACATCCCCGCCATCGCGCCGTTATGTGCCAGCCGGAAATACCGGCACTATAGCGGCAATCAGCACTACTCTGCATACTTTCACTACTTATAGAATCAAAGTATGTGCCAAGCGATTTCATGGTACCATAGCGGGCAACCGGCACTACTCGACCGGCCAAATAGAGGGACCCCTACTACTGTCATACCTCGAACTGCGACCAGTATCACCAGGAATGGAACACCCAGCTACGGTAGGTGACCAACCAGCTGACAAGTGGCATAAATTTACAGAATGAGACCGCCAAGCGCGGTACCTACAGCCGGTCCGTCACCCGTCGTGCTGTGTGTGGCATACCCACCTAGGAAAACTGGGGATGTACCCGTAATGTCCCCTGACAATCACAGAGCTGAAGAATACTGCCCGAAATAAAAGGGAATAACCAGAAGAGGGCGAACGGATTATCGAATAACACGCCAGACAACACCCCCCGTGGGTTGAACTTCCGAGCCGATTTTCTTGGAATTAAGGGCGAACACGCAACGAAATTGGTGGCTTTGCTTGCACTCCTCCCGTTGACGAGAAAATAGGCTTGGAACCTCGTCGGAGGGGGGGTGTTATCTTGCGTGTCACACGGCAACTAGAAACGCGATTTGTCATGTTCGACCCGCATTTCACCCCCATCCCCAACGTCCGAGCTCCTTGCCAGTTTCGTTGTTGTTGTTGTTGTTGTTGTTGTTCTCACATTAACTCATCGCCAAAATCAAGTCCGTGGTCACACAAAGGCTGG
>JBBMKB010091952.1:4064-23428 GCA_037833945.1 Alaria marginata
TTTTTTTTTTTTTGTTTTTTTTTTTTTTTTTTTACCCCCCCCCCCCCCCCCCATATACTACTGCACCACGTTCTCCCCGCCTAGCCCCATAGTAATCGCTTGCTTAAGACTGATCCCGTTTTTCCAGGGATTGCCATCGCGACCACATTTAAACCGACTGCTAAAGACTGATTCCCTCGTCCTAGCTATTGCCTTGAGGTTTGGATGTGAGGAGGCCAAGACGCGGAGCCCAACCGAGGTGATCAACGTTACGTCTTCCAACGATGGGGAACGCTATTCACCGAGGACTACGTCTATCAACGGTTCCGGAGTACAGCAGCACCAACCTGCTGCTTCATATTGTTCGGTCCATTGCACTCTGAGCCCGCCGCGACGCGTTTTGATATTTATTACACGGTTGTCGTTGTTCGAATGGAGTGGAACACGCGAGATGCGCTTCAACGACGCCCTTTAACATCACATTTACTCTCGATATGTTACTGCCAACATAGTGAAAGCAAAACGAGTAGCGCGGCGATACTACGTTTTAAGCGTATACGAGTTATTTCTATTGTTGGCCCTGTTCTTGCTTCTTGGCGATTTTGGTTTCTCACGTACATCTGGATCGAGCTCCCACGCTTATAAGCCCCATTACAGGGCTGTAACTTTCGCAATAAGGAGTCCTAGCCCCTTGACGCGGCGTTGGGAATCCATAGCCTCATTCGTGTTCGTTTTTAATAGCCACATCTTCGACCCCTTTCCAATTTATGGATGTTTTGTTGACATAGTTTGATTGCCGTGTGATATACATCTACGACTGTTCAGGGTGGGCTAATGTTACAGATGGTTTATCTCCGTAGATGCACAAACTATAGATTCGAGATGAATCCCATGTCATAGGTGATGTGAAAGCATGTCATCGCCGTGGTCGTGAACTAACTGTTGACTGTACAGGGCTTGCACAGGAAAAAAAAAGGTGGGATCACGGTACCTGGTACCAGGCATGTCGGTACTCTTAGTAGTACATTAGTTTATATGCGCACCTAGGTATGCTCATAGCTCATAACGTTTCCACCTCGTGAAGGATACAGGTCGGCGACTCCCTTGATTATGCCATATATATCAACAAAAATAGAAACATTCCATCTAAATGTGATAAATAAAGACACTATCTTTATGGATACAGAAAACGCATCTGTTCGGTTTGAGGAGGCATGGTAATGTTTCTGAGGCTCCTTACTTGAGGAGCTCTATATTTCCCATCCAAACACTGAGCTGGATACAAATAAACGTGCCACACGGGGGTAACAATCCCATCACCGAGGTTTACAACTAAACCTATTCCAAAACAAGAAGATTGAAATTACCACGATTTTGTGTCAAGGAGCATTGTAGTTCAGAAAACGTTTCCGCCAGACAGGACTACCTCTGTCGCAGCACGCGCCTACGCTTAACTTATGCTGGCGGGAATACAGTTTGTAAAATGGTGTCGAATTCGATGATCGAACTATTTGCAGGGGGGGGACTTCGATTAAAGAGAAACACCGATGTAGTTGGGTTGATGGCTTGGAAACGGGTATATGCATACTAAAAGCTACACCCTAACTATTTTGGACCAAGGCTACGGTAGCGGGGTCCCTTTTGGGACATCTTTTTGCAATGGCCAATGGTCACTCTCACGAGTGATCCCCCCGTTCCTGTGCATATGTAAGATTTTCCACTGATTGTTTCGTAGATATGAAACCGACATCGAACGGTTAGCTACGCTGCGCCAAAAAAGTGGCTCGACATATTTTTTACAGTGAGGTACTGAGTTACTTCGGCGAGTGACTCAATCCCGATCGTGACAACGGGAGTACCCCCCCTACCGCAGCCATGGTCTTTGGTTTAGGGGAAAAGACGGATTAGGACAAGTCTAGTTGCCCCGCTATTTAAATCGGAGCCTTCCTGATATGACGGTTGTCGTAGAAGCTATTGTACTCTCTGCTCCTATTAATAGTACATTGAACCCTTCAAGCCAGGCAGATGAGGTTAAACGTGTGATTTTGGCACTCCTCCACCGCCCCAGTCTCCGACCAGTACCTGCATGCGAACGCTGTTTTTTTGTACGCGGTGCACTCTGCCTCGCTTTCCGCCAGTGGCTCAATCGCCGTCGTCGTTAGCTAGTTGGTTATTTGCCGGTCTTGCTTTGAGGGTTTGGGTTGTTTTAGCTACAGACGCTGCTCTTGGTAGAGGACTATGTTGTTTGTGGGCAGACTAATACAGGACTAGACGGGTCAGTCCAGTAAAGTTGCGTGTCTATTTTACATAATAAGTTGCTTATGAATAGTGGTCAGGCGATCAAATTAGCAGGGAAAAGGCTGGTGAGGGGGGGGGTTATCGAGATTTTCCCTCATATGGCCCCTGTACTTTCAGTTTGTACCGTATCCTCGAGGCCATTAGTTATGTAACGAGCTCGGCGGCTCTTTGCCTTTGGCTATAGTTACACGATTACTATACCGTATTGCTCCGTTATTCGCGTTGTACTAGCAGGGATGTTACGAACCATCGGTGACAGTTTCACGCTTTACGATCACATGGTAATAGGCGTTTCGCGATAGTAGGAGACGTGTCTGATGCGCCCCCCACCTTGCTTGTTTGTGAGAAGCCTCCACTGCTGACAATTTGACGACCTTCCAACCTTTGAACCTCTATTCCTTGGTCATCGTCTATCGGCTATGGAGTAAAGCAATCAAGTTAGCATCTACCTGGTATACATTGCCTTGCAGAGAGATCCTATTCGAGGTGCACTTGTGTACCAAAAGCCTGCTGGGCGCTTTCGAGGCACATGGGAGCGCACCTTCGCACTGCGGTCAGATAATCATTCATGCCGAGGCTTGGTCTCTACATGCATACTCGTAGTCTTTCCATGTTCACCTTTCAAGGTAGATAGTCTACACATGTCTTGTTTGCCACATTGTGACCCTAGCCCTTACCCCTGTTCGTCCCGATCCATACTACACCATCCAGAAACGTCACTGTTCGTGGGTGAGCAATGTGCGGCGAACTCATTAGCATGTGTCATGTGGGATGTGAGTTACCAGGTGCTAAGAATACGCAAATGAACGAAAAACTAGCAGCTGGGGCAATACACCAAGCACAATGAAATGACAATGTAACAGGCATGCTCGGTGATTCTTGCTAGGTGGCATTCACAAGCCGGCTTCGCAAGGATGTGCGTCGAGCTCACGAGTGTGTTAACCGGGCTGCCGATTTATAATCCCGAGCTCATTTTTGTCTAGGAGTATGAGGCCTTCGGGAGAATTCACTGTTTGCGTGTGACCATATAGCGGCGACATCATTGGCATGTGCGATGCGAGGTATGAGGAACCAGATTCCAGGTATACAGCAGGATTACAGCAACACAGTAGCTGTGGCCATACACCAAGCAACATCGAAATATCGATGTAACTGGCACATTGTCGATGTTTCCTGCTCGCGGCATTCACACGTCGACTTCGTATGTACATGCGTAGAGAGCGCCACTTCATGTTTGTTCTGCGCTGTGTGCTGTGCCAAACCGTGAATGGACGTAGTACGCAGCATGGTAAAAGGAGTACGGAGTCCACAGACTGCCCTATATTGGTACGTACCGGTATGAACTACGCGCGGGCGAGGATCTTACAGTACTCAAGTATAGTGGTATGGGTCCAAAGTGCATATCGCTGATATAATATATCTTCGTTAATCGTGCTCAAAGATTATAACGTTTCCATGATATGCATCTCTTTTAATGCACCGCAGCACGCCCTCGACTGCTCAAAGCACATCTTAATTCGGTGATCGACGTGCGTCAGAAGGCTGCGACGGCAAGGGTGATACGTACAGCAGTACCGTAGTCAGTACGATACCGGCACGTATGTAGCCACAGGCAAAAAAAACGTGGTCTTACTGCTGTTTTCCCAGCATGAAATGTATTCAGTCTCAGACTGGTAATTGGAGCAAACGTCTTCATTTAAGGCCGTTTTTATTGCGAACTTTGCTGAACTATAGTGTTCTGATATAATACGTGATATCACACAAAATAAAGTTCAAGTTATTTATTTCCCCACCCCGGGGTCGCTAAAAAGGGACAATTTATTGTATACGCGATAGTTTGAGCACGACATTCACCTGTCAGACGGACAATATTGTCAGCAGAACATTTCACGTATGTATATATTCCTCCAAGACGGCCAATTTCCTCACCGTTGCAGCAGTGTCGGCCAGAAGACCACGGAACCGTCCTTGAGCGCATGACGACGGCAATGCCAGCGCGAAAGCCAAGAAGACTAGACCTCTCATCATCAGCCTCACTTGAAATATTCGTTGTCTAAGTATATTTACCTGATGGAGGGACAGCAGCGACATTGCGTAGTATAGGCGATAAGCGTTTCATATTGTATTCAACAAATATACAGACCTACTCAGAATCGAAATATCTTTGTATCTTTGTCGAGGTATCTGGTATTACAAGCTGGAGCGTTTCACGGGCTTTGTATTTTGTGCCCCTCAGCACGTTTTCCTTCGTAGTTTCCGCGAACAGAATTAACAGCATCATATTGTTGACCTGGTACTGAAGGGGGTCGCCGGCCTATGTCCTTCACGGAGACATACACACCCCGTAACCCGCGCGATCAAAGTGTCACACACAACTTGCCAATATGAAATGAGTTCCCCCGAAACCCTTGATATCACAGGTAGATGCAGTATACGTTTTGTATTGTTAAAATGTAACCTCGATCTCACAGCTGGACGTGGTGTATGTTCAATATCCCATAATTATGTGTACACATGATTAAATGTGGGTGATGCAGGTTACGGTTTTGCAGGAATGGGCCCTCCGTGACTCTAATTTTCTGCTCTCGTCGCTTTGCCCCTTCGGTGGACAATTGATAGGATTTTGACCTACGTTGCGGTTTTAATCTAAAAGTTCTCCATCAACGCCACTGAATGCTCTAACAGTCGGTCATGCCTCTTGAGGATCGGTTTGCAGTTGAGGATACAATAAAAACAAAATTGGTCCCGAAACGGCAAATCATTTGTGACGTTTCGAAATAGCTAGTCGTTTGTTTTAGCTCCTCCATGACGGGGCGAGATAGCGATGCAGATACTATAATACGCGAGAGGGGTCTCGGTCTCTGTAGTCAAGTGTAAGGTAATATACCGGTGTTGTTGTTTGCTACGTGTTTGGCCTAACGCCGTCACCTACACGAAGCCGTCATAAATGTGAAAAACAGCACCGAGCGGCGACTTCTAATAAAACTTCTACGAGTGGTGATGTTTTTTGTTTTAAGGCCTTTTGTGTGGTAACACAAACGTTGAAATCACCAAAGGTCGTACAAACTTCGCCCTACTACTGTACGGATTCATTTCAAAGCCATATTCGACCATATCATTCAATAAACAAATGTTATATTCACTGTGTTGCTTTCACCGCACGTGTGTTACGAGCACCAGGACTCCCGGACTGTAAGCGTCGGAGTCCACACGTAAGGGCCGTGGCAGATTGGGCAAGCATTGTGTGGAGCTTGGACAACAATACACAACAGGAGGAGTGATGGGGGGTAAGTACAGCATGCTCTCCCGACAAAGGTCCGCTGACAGAGGGGGCCTAGGTTGATGCATGGAACACAACTTCCTCAGCATATTGGAAGGCAACGCAACAATCTTAGGAGTGCTCTCAGTCCGTAGGGGTAAGAGAGTACTCCGTCGTATAGGATCTTCTCGGTGGTGTGACAACTTCATCGAGAGTCTATGAGACAGGTTGAAGAACATCGCATAGTATTGGATCTTCCCGATGACGAGACAGCGAAATCGAGATCTCCGTCATGTCGCTAGGTGGCGGGTTAACGTCACGGACACGGCACCTATCAACGGTGGGACAACATCGTTGAGAGCTTCTGAGACGTGGGAGTGGGAGCTCTACGACACCGGAGACACGTCATCGAGGGGTTTACGAATATGAGTAAGGCTTATTGCTTCTGTTGGGAGCCTGTCCTGTTGCGTTATCCCCCAGTTTTAGTGGTGTTGTATGGTTAATACTCAACCAAACGTAAGGTGTGTAAAAGGGAGACAGGAAACCTGAGTACATATTACCTGACTTTGACAGGCTCTTGTGACACTAAGAGGGAGCTTGGTTGCGATTTGGTATTTCTTTTTTATTACAATATGGACAACATCGTTGTCTTAAGTTGAACATTTCAAACACACAAAGAAGGGAATAACTGTTCGACTTTCCGTGCCTGCCGCCTGTCGTGGCCACAAACAATATCTTGTGCTTCTGGGCAGGGGCGTACGGGGATTTGGATGCCATACACCCCCCCCCCCCCCTTGAAAACCTTGATTTTTTTGTTTTTGGCATTTTGTTTGGTTTTTTGTTTTGTTTACATTGCCATAGACAGACGTGTTTTGAAGCATTGTTTTACGTATATATCATACTTGTGGTGGTGAGGGGTGGTGTTCTGACTAGTTGTTTGTTTGGGTGCTGTGTGTGATCCTGTAGTAAATGGGCATGGATGCATGCTTGCATACCTGATATGCACCCGAAGTTGAGCATGGTTTTGCCGTCCTTTGGCTCAGCCACAGCATTCCATCATTTCTTAGTATTACGTGAGTGCCCGGAGAGTCAGGCGTGTCTGTGTTTTTTTTCACGACTTCCCCGACGGTGGCGTACAAGACTAGCATATGTACAGGAGCAGGTGGGGAGGGCACGAGTCAATGACACTAGGCGTGATCAGCGGTTCGTGCCCCTGTTGGATGGTCGTTTTGCATTAGAGAATATTTAGTTTCTATCGATCTATTCGCAAACGAAGGAAACTCTATTTTGATATGCCCACGCTTGGCGACCAATTAAAAAATGTATTGCGCCGACTCAAGAAAAGGGCGCACTTGACACTCCACGCCGCATATAATTCAGCTTCATCAGTTTCACGATCTTATCCATCAACATTTTATGCTACACGACATACTCCACTAGATCACTCTATCTACTACTACTGCATGATACTCGTGAAATGAAGAACAAACCTTTTGAAGAAGAACAAGGATACCCAACAAAAAAGCCGATCGGATCTTGATGTATGATGGATACCGGTATGTCATACTGTATCATATGAAATCGCCTAGCAAAACGAGAAAGTAAGAACAACAGAACAAGATACCAGGTACCTGGCACATGATTTAGGGCTCGAGCGCACTTCTCGTGGGCAAACGAAAAGTCTTGCGGACTGCCCTAAGCTTAGCTCCCTACGTTGCTGGTAAAGTGGCTTGTCCTCGCTTTCCCAAGCATACTCTCCGCGCTCCCGATTGCTTGGAGGCGCTCCTCGCGCTATCGTTGAGGGTGGAGTGGATTGAGGTTTCTTCGTCTGTCTGTGATGGAATCTCAATGATTGTGAGACGAAATATTCCATAACAAAATATTCCATAACAAAATATTAAAGAACACCTAAAGTCTTTCATCCAGCGGCAGCAGATGATAGCAGTGGAAGCAGTACCAGCAGAGCAGCGGTATTGTCACAGCAGCACAGCAGCACAGCAGCGAAAACAACAGCAGTACCAAGTAACAACAGCCGCACTATTAGTCGAAGCCGAAGCCACAGAAGCAGATATACGACCATAGCTGATGACGACGTGACCTCTCAGGCTCGCGTGCTCCCACGAGCACGCTCGCTCGATACCACTGCTGTTGCTCCTTTCCCAATGCCTGCGGCCCATTTGGCCTGGCTTACGGACGATCGAGCCCTGCTCCCTTCCGGGGATGCCTCTGATTCACGTTTTTCAAAAGCTGTTTCATCAAGCCGGGGAGAGAATTCTGCATTCTCTCCCTCGGGGCTACAACCAACGAGAAGTGGGATAGAGCTCGACTCTTTCCCACCATCCTCTTTGATGAACCGCTCGCGGTCGTTAGACAACTTTCGTATGAGTGCTGCCATTGGCTCTGGCGCCGCTGCCCCGGCTCCGTTGAGGTTTCTTGATCTCGCACATCACAATGTTTTCGTACGTCACCCGGCAGGATCTCGCACATGCGCGTCCTCCTCTGGACATGATTCCGCGCTGGTCGCCGCGCGTTCGCCGCTTGCTGTGCACACGACGCGTACCTAGGGCGTGGCCCACACTGATCTTGCTCCTAGTTCCCCCGCTTTTGCGACCCAGGTTCTAGGCCCACATACGCGCTCTCGCTCAGCGACAGTAACCCTGGGTTTAGCCTCTGCAAATAAATTGGTCGATCCACCGACCACATCTATCTTGACCTCAAAGATCGTGATTCCACGGGCTGATTTTTGATAGCATCACCAACTTTGATAACGGCACGCGATAGGCGTAGGTTTGCTCGTGCAGCTCGGGCCAACGCTCACGAACAGAACATCGACCCTCCGCCTCCTGCGGTAGCATTGGTTCCCACCCTTGCCCCTTTCAGCTGCCCCCGAGCGTCCTCTGCAGCGCCTGCACTTGCAAAGAGTGCTGCAAGTGTTTCGCATACTAAACAGCAACGTTTAACAGTCGTACGTCACCCTCGACAGCTGTCTGCGACTCCTGAGAGTTTCTCTTCCGTTTGGGTGCCCCCTTACCCCCGAGCAGACACCTTCACCATGTCGAGCCACCACGAGGACGAGATGGATTTCGAGCCAGCGAGTGAGGAAGACCAAGCGATGATCACCGATGCGTTGGCCCTCCTCGCCGCGGACCCCATCTCCCCCACCCCTCCTCCCGGGGAGCTGACAGTTCTCGGGGAGCTGGCCGTCACCGCGGTCTCTCTGGCGCTTCCGCCTATCCCGGCGGTGTACTCGGCGCTGTTCACCCCTGATGCTTGGCCGACAACGTGCGGGAGCATGCGTTCGCCACCGCCGACACCACGGTTCGGCGCGTTCACGAGTTGGACGAGGTTGCGGCCGCTCAGCAACGCGCCCTCGAGGACGAGGAGTGCCATCATCTCATTGGCCGGGCCAAAGCCCGCAGGCTCGCTGCTAAGCAAACGTCAACCAACAACTCTCGGCAACGGACCGCGAGGTTGATGCGGCAGTAGAAGAGAGGGAAGCCGGCGATGCTGACGTCGCCGCGGCGGAGCGCGCATTCGCCGACATCGCGGCCAGCCGACAGCAGCGCCCTTCGCACGGGCGGGCTGCCCGGACCACGTCTGCGGAGCGTGATCCCCTGGCTCGTCGGGCAGGGGTAGCGTGCCGGACAGGGGGGCTCTTCCCTTCCCCGGAGCCCCGCTCTCGCTCTCCTGTGCCCGTCGCTCGCTCCCCGCTTCCGCGCTCCTTCCGTGACGCGGCCATGACCCCTACAACGTACAGGGCGGAAATAAACGATGAGTCCTTCCTCAACGTAGAGGTCCCCGCCTTCATATCCCACGTCCAAAAAGGTCTCGCGCTCGCACTTCGCCTGCGCATCCATCATGCGGCACACGACCTGCTAAACACCTTCGAGCCTTTTCCGGGAGTGCCACTGCGGTGCATCTTCCGGCACATCGAGGCGGCTCCGGATTCACCGAAGCTCTCCGACGCGGCTTTCGCCCTGCTCGCCCTGCTGCGGGAGTCTCATCGTTTTCCAAACGGCTCCGTACCCCTAGTCTGGCCTAACCTAGCGGTCCCGCCTACGGCCCCACCACGGCACCATCGCAACGGCCCCTCCACTGCGATTCGGGGACGACGCAACCACGGCTGGCCACAGCCCAACAGCGACAGAGGAGGTAGTTCCCGGAGTGGGCGGGGTACGCCAAAGAAAACTCGGCGAAACCCCGGCGGCCACCCCTACAAAAAGGAGGGAGCCGAAAGCTCCAGCGGTCGCGGCGGGACGAACCCTCGGACGCCAAGCCCCCCGCGTTCAGCCCCGAACCGCCTGGAGAATCTAAAGCAGCCTCGGAAGAGGAGGCCCTGAAAACGCCCACGCGAGTGACACTCCCTCTTGTAGATGTCTCTTTGACCGATAAGTTGCACATATTTTCACGTAGTGATTCTCTCGCCGCTGACCGCGCCCTCCCTTGGTCCTCGGTGACCGCTGCCGCGCGACAAGCGCAGCCTGACGCGGCCGAGGCTAAACGCGTGAGCGATCATATTTCGGTTGTTCAACGCGCGTATGTTAATATTGATTTTAGGAAAGTGGAGCGAGTCACCCCACTCTCCTTTAACTCCTCATCAAACCAGTCCGATGCTGCCTAACAACTCACGATAATTATTAAGTTAGCCCTTTCGGATATTTTGATCTTCTGTGACGAACAATGCCACAATGGGCTCAAAGCGGACGATTGGACCCGTGGGTGGGAGCGCCCACTCAGCAAAGTCTCCACAAAAGCTATTACTGCTGACGAAATCTCGACCTCCGACCTCACCCGTGTGTTCGACGATTGTTTCGCTAAGGTAAATCGTCGCCTGCATGCGGGAGCCACAGGACCGGAGGCTTTTGAAACGCTGCTTCGCCTTTGTGAGTAGCCACTTTGATCACGGCGATGGGGGAGCTGCGCTCAGTAAGCTCCAGAATTTTGGTTTCCAATGGGACGCCTTTCTCGGATTATTTTAGGGCTTTTCGGGTGGTGGTCTCAGGTGTGACTAGCACGGAGCATGTGCTTGCCTTCAGCGTGTCCACTGTTTTGGAGTTCGTTCGTATAAGTGTTATTAATCAGTTTCCTGGGCTTATGCCTACTTTATACCCGGGTGATTTGGCCACGGTGTCCTCTCCGTTTCTGTCGATTGATGCCATGTGCCCGGCGTTTCAAGTGTTGGCTATATATAAAACAACTGCCTTAAATGGCGAGAAATATATATCGTTGCCGCCGATCGCGTGTCTTTCTTTGCACTCAAGTGCAGGCGATGGCTCACAGAGCCGATCAGCCACCACCCCGTCGCCCCTCATGGGACGCGTGGGTTTATCTCGCAACAATCCAGTTGTGATGAGTGTCGCGCAAGTCGACCATTATTCAGACGATCCTGTTTTGCACTCGTACCAACACTGGCCTGCGGACCCATCACATTGGGATGAAGAGTGTCACGTCTCCGACTCTTCCACCACAACGGATCCCCCAATTTGGACACCCCTTGTTTCCCCAGAAGCCCGCTCGCAAGCATTTCGTGATAATCGAGGTCGCTGCTTGAATTGTCACAGCACTGATTACTCTCTGAAACCTTGCTCGCACCCTTTTATCAATGATAGCGGTTGCCTTAACCCCCGCCTTGGTCAACTCGGTGATGACGGTGACGCTTTCCGCCGCTGGCAACAGCGTGTTCGTTCATACCGTCGTCGCGATCAGTCCTTCGGTGGCGGAAACCCACGCCCGTCACCCTCCTCGCACCGTAACAACTCTTCCTCCTCGCGTCGCTCCGATAGCGATTGGCGGCACCATGACGGAGGCAGAACACAGGAGTCTTCGCGACATAACGCTAGGCAACATGGTCGCAGTAACTACCGCCATGACAGTTTTTCTCATGACAATGGTCGTTACCCCCCCCTAGCCCTCGGGCAGGATGCTCAAAATTCTGGAATCTCGACTCAATCTCTCACGGTTCTCCAGCCTAACAGCCAACAGCCTCCTGCTTCCGCCTCGTCGGCTGGGCAACCCAGCATGCGTTACGGCGCGTCGAACAACGCACTCAATGCTAACCGAAACGCTCGCCAGCCCGGCACTTTCCGTACTGGTGGCAACTGACCGCTCGAAGGCGGCACGCTTGCTCTCCCTGTTCCGCCTGTAACACTTTCGGGAGATACGATTCGAGCATTTCAAGACTTCCGCGTTTTAGTCGCGCCTGTCAATTTCATATCCTCGGGTACGGGTACGGGTACGGGAACATAAATCGTCCGGCCGTCCCGCGTAGACGACGATATACCTCGTCGTATAGACCCGCGTGAGTCTCTCTTTTTCCCCTCTTCGATTGCTTTTGCCGCGCCTGGTCCTCGCCCCCCGGACGTGACGGTCGCCTTGAGGTGCGGGAACGGGGATGCCCGACGTATGAGCTCCGATCGGGTGCTCCGCTCTGCGTCACACAAGTCCAGTCGAAACCTTGCGCTACGGTGATCCTTTTATTTCAACCACCGACACCTCTGCAGAACGCCATTTAGACGCGGGTTTTGCACCCCCGCTCTTGGCTGGCATCCAGGATAATAGCGACCGTTCAGTCACCTCGGTTCACCAGCTGGAAGAAGAAACCCCACCTTTACGGTCCGGGAAAGCTAACTTGACATCAGCTGATAGTGCGCCATCAAAAGCCTTACTCAAACATTTAAGCGCCGATCAGCGCACGAGTTTTTTGTTGGTGTGGTACACCTTCCCAGAGAACTTCTAAGCGGTCTCTTTCGATTTCCAAGTTCCCTGTTGGGATCTAAGTGTTATCACGCAACTGGGGGACGCCCTTATCGAATTCGCTGATGTCGTTTCAAGTCATCTACCGATTTCGGCTCGTGCTCTTTACTACCTTTCGAGATTTCAGTCCCTCCGGACAGATTTCCGGTTAAGTCCCGTCCTCACCGCGTCAACCCTATAGTGGCCAAACAAATGGACGCTATTTTGGACGAATATCTCGCGGCTGGTCTTATACAGCACTCAACCTCCCCGTACGCAAGCCCGGTAGCTATTATACCGAAGAGATCCGGCGGGATCAGACTAACGATTAAATATAAGAAGCTGAATAATACCAGCATTTTACGCCAGCTCCCCATCTCGCGCATCGATGAGGTCCTCGACAAGCTTGGCAGCGGTCGAATTTTCTCTCTTTTCGACCTTGTCGCGTCGTTTCATCAGATAACAGTGCATGAAGATACTATACCCCTGACGGCTTTCTGCACATCGACACGTCCCTTCGAGTGGCTAGTCATGCCGCAAGGGAGCAGCGCAGCACTGGGATGGATGTCAAGGTTATTAACGAGGTCTTCAAAGACTTCGCGAACGTCGCGGCCTACCTCGATGATGTTATAGATTTTTAGTGCTGACCCAGCTGCGCACGTGCTCAACATTAAAGCATTTTTTGTGCAACTGCGCAAGCATAACCTCAAGCTCTCGCCTTCCAAAGCGAGAATTGGGGCAACTGAAGCCGATTTGCTACCCTGCGGGCATCAACCTCAACGCCGGCAAGGTAGCTGCGCTCACGAAATAGCCCATGCCCAAAGATCTTAAGCAGCCCCGCTCCCTTTTGAATGGTTTGTCCTTTTACAGGAAATTGCTTCAGGACATAGCTAAACGGATTTGACCTATCACCTCCTTTCTAAAGCAGGGCATGAAATTTGTTTTTACTCCGGACATGGAAACTATAGTGCGAACACTCCTTGCCGAATTGTCGGCGCCTCCGGTCTTGGTCTACCCTGACTGGGATGCGATCGCTGATCACTTTCGCCCTTTCGTCCTCTACTGCGATGCAAGCGCAGATGGGTTCGGAGCCACGCTCGAGCAAAAACAAACGGACGACACCATTCGTCCTATTGTTTATATTTCCGAGCTACTCTCGAAAATGAGCGTCATTGGACTCCGCTCGATCTTGAGGCAGGCAGCATCGTTTGGAGCATCAAGCGCCTCTGTGGTTATATATGGGTTCAACATTCTGCAGTGTTTGCGGACCACAAAGCGCTGGACAGCTTCGACAAAGTAGCCGAACACAATCCCCGAGTCCAGCGCTGGCTCGACGTTTTGACGGCTTATCGGTACACTCTGGAGTACCGCAAGGGCAGCGCAAACGGAAACGCGGATTTCTTATCTCGGTTACCGCAGCGGACATAGCCGTTTGACCCCATTAGCCGATGAACGCGTTTATTTTTATACGCTTAGGTGGCCTTCTTCTGAACCGCCCTTCCACTCTGAGTCTCGGCTCGGGTGGGCTCACGCCCTCCAGCAAAAACGTCGGTTTGGGTGGGCTACCACCCCCTCCGTCTGATTTTCACGATTTTCGCCAACACGGGCCACGAATGAGGATTGACGACCTCGGCGCTTCACTCGGAGTATTTTTCGCTCATACCACCGCTCCCGTCTATTCACAAGATGGTAACCACTACTTTGCCATCTCTCACCAAAGTGACGACTGTGCCGCCACTTCGGTGTTCGTGGTACCTGCTGCGACTTCCTCGACTCCTTTGGAATTTGACAACAAGAAATTTTCCGGGGATCACGACCAGCATATCGAGCCCCAGGCGTCTGTCGGCCGGGGTACAGATGATACGCCTCTACTGTCCACCGCCCGTTCTTGCTTATTTGATAGCGACACCGCCACCGATGCAGTTTAACTTGTGAGTCCCTATCACCCGACTCTCTAGTCAGGGACTTCGGTACACAAGCGTCAACTGTTCGGTTTCAGGCAACCTCGAGCTCAGCCTGGACTGACCGAGCTTCAATATCGGTTGTGCCGCCGGCTCCGCCTCTGCCGCCTTCGCCTTCGCAGGCGCGCCCGCCTTCCCTCGTCCCGTCGGAACGTATTTCGACGAGGACGCGACGGCGACAAGCCGCCGCTGCCAGATCCCCTAAACCTGCCGTGGACTATGGCTTTTCGGATACCACGCTTCCGACGATCCGACACCCAGCCGCAGCTACACAGCGCCCTCGGCAGCCTCGGGTCTCCTCGCCCCCAAGCAAGACACCCGCCAATCCCGCCGAGCCGATTGCCTCGGAGCCCATTCGGCCCCCTGCCGCCGCCGCTCCGACCGAGCCTGGCACGACATTGTTAGGAGTGCAAAGCTTAACCGTGGCCCCCTCGGCCACTCTTCCAGAGGAACTTACACCCACGGAACTCGATTCCCGCGAGCCCGTTGAGCGTTATTCTCACGCTGATTGGAAGTCCTTCGGTTTTACCTGATGATTTTCTCTTTCACATTCCGTCCCACAAACGTCCGTCAATATCGGAATTTCGCTCCTTAACCGACAAAGAATGTTTTCACAGAGACGACGACGGAACCATTTGTTTGGTTCGAAAACCAACTCCAACCCCGCTCACCATCCGCGATAAACCCAGTGGACGAGCAGCTCGTTTCCTCAACGACGAACCAACGAGAATTTACGTTCCAATACTCATGCGGCCATAGATAATACAAGCCTGTCACGCTACCGCCTCCTGCCATATTTGGGTCGCTCGTACGTTGCCCATGCTCGAGCACTTCTATTGGTGGATTGATATGAATAACAGCACACGCTGGTGGCTCCGGCATTGTTTCAAGAGTCAAGCCCGCAAAACGTCACGCCAAACGGTACGCTGGCCTATACTTTCGCTTCCCTTGCCTTCTGGACCTGGAATCGCGGTAAGCGTTGATTATTTTTGTCCCCTCCCGGTCACACCAAATAGAAATTCGTATATCCTCCTTCTTACTGACCGTTTCAGCCGGCGAGCGGACATGTACGCTGTTTCCGCCTCAGAATTTACAGCTGAAGGAATTCCCGCCATTCTGGTCGACAAATATATCTCTATATGGGGATGCCCCGCTAGTCTCCTGTCGGACAACGGCCTCCAATTCTGCGCCAAACTGTCCCTCGCTGTTTCCAAGAAACTCGGCATGAGAAAAAATTCGACAAACTCTTATCACCCCGAAGGTAACGGCGGTGTCGAGCGAGTGAATGGCTCAAATACTCTCCATGGTTGTAAATGAGTGACAGGACGACTGGGACGCCCACTTGCCGCACGTGGAATTCGCCTACAATAATCCCGTTAGTGCTACCACAGGTTTGGCTCCAAACGAAATGCATATGAATCGCCGTCCCCGCCTTCCTCCAACCATTTTCGAGCGACTTTCCGCTCGAGGGCACCAGAGCCTGGATCGCGACCATCTCGAATACTGTGACCTGGCTGCACACCGCCACCGTCGGGCGTTCGCCATCGTACGTAAACAACACGCCCTTACCATTGCTCGTATCGAGCGTCGCAACTCTGCGTTGTCCGATGGGATCAACAAAATCCCCATTTACGCTATTGGTGGCTGGGTTTGGGTTTACAACACCGCAGGCACCATAGGACAAGGCGCCAAAGCTGGCACAGATGCCAAGGTTCTCAAAGCTAAGATCGCACCTAACTGGACAGGACCATTCAAGATTTTAGCGGTAGGCCCTTTATTGGCCGAGGCAACCCCGGATGATCGTCCTCTGGCCTCCAAACGTTTGTACCTAGATATTCCCAACGACATGGTCTGGTGCAGATGCTCCCTGTCGGGTAGCGGTGGCCCATACCAAGCCTTGTGTCAACCCACATGACGACTCCGATATCCTGCGCTTCCTTCCGGCCGGGCTTATGGCGTACGTTCTTAATAACTACACCACCAAGTCCCCACCAACCACGTCACCGCGGATGACGTCTCCGTGCCCATCGACCGTCTGGACGTTGACGAAATTAGCAGCCATCGGTCCGTACGTGGCAGGGGTGGAGTAATCGCCGTTTTACATCAAACCCACTGGAAGGGTCTTCTCCAACCTTCATGGGAACGTGAATCGGACCTTCAACACTTCTGGCAACATGTTCTTAAGTACTGGGCCGGAACACCCCACCAACATCAACAATCTAGTCGGCTGTACCGCCACATGCGCGTCGGTGCTGCCCAGCGCAAACTATACCGAAATCAGGGCGCCCTTTTCTTATCTCCCGGCTACAGCCTCGCCACATATCAACTTTGGACCAGGCGGTTTAGCAGGACTATTGTCCCCATTGGCACCCACCTCTGGTAAAAGGCCCGCGATCATCATTGGTTGCTTGCAAACATTTCCTCGTACACAACTACAACCGCGCTCTACATCGTTCGCTTTTTGGACGACCCCGGACCAGTCAAGATCAAGCTCTCTTATTCCCGGTACACCACTGCCACCGGAGCGGAACGCGGTTTTGGGTGTCTCCGGATTTACCGAGGTAGTGTGTTGCTGTATGCTTTGTGTTGCGTATGTCCCGTAAGTGACCGAATTAATCGGCACTGCCGGACTGAGATCGCACTCAGTCGCAGGTCGGATTTGTTTTGTGATTTCGTTTTTCTTTTCGGATTTTGTTTTGCGTATATTTTAGCAGTAACTGGACTAACCGGCCTTACCGGGCGATAGTCGCATTTTGGTACGTAGATAATTTCTAATTCCCCATTTATTACTTTCTTAGTAATTTTTGCGTAAATTTCGTGGTAGCCGAACTCGCCAATCAAATTGTTCCGGACGATGATCGCGCCTAATTGATACCTGGTAGCTGATTATTTTCTCGCTTCGTCGATAATTGTTTTGGCATAAATTTCGCGGTCGCCGAACTCGCCGACTGTACCGGACGAAGATCGCACCTAGTTGGCTGCTGGTTTTGGTTTGTAACTTATTCTTCATGCCCCCCTCAATGTGTGCACCCCTTTTAGTGACCTCTGGCCCCGTCTTTCGATATTGCGCCTGTTGTTCTTATTATCCCCTTTACGAAACATTCGTAATTTGATTTGGTGCCTATTTTGGTTGAGTATGCTGTTGTTGCTTCATATTTCCGCGTCGCATGTGGAACACGTTTTACTCCCAAGGTATCCCACCTCTCTTCGTCGATTTTTGTGAGCCCTCTACCGCTTCTAGCCGGAAACCTACGAATTGGTTTTCTTGAATCGCACAGGCTTTCTTATACGCATGACCTGCAACGCTTGCCCCGTTTGGAATTCGGTGGCCGCGTCTTCTTTCCGGTTCCTTTTATGTGTTACACGTACTACGCACCTCTGCTGTCTGTTGTCTGTTGTCTGCTGTTTGTTGTCTGTTGTCGTCGTTGTCCGTGGGATTGGCCGCCCGGGGTCGTTTCGGCCCCGGATTTCCGCGTGGGCATGAGGGGCCAGGCCCCCATAGCGGGGAGCGCCTGATCTCGCGCCGCGCAGGCCCGCGGCGGTCGAGCGGTCGGGGCGGCAAGGCGCGCCCCAAATCGTATTTCACTCGAAATTAGAGTAGGCGGGGGGACACGGCGTCGAGCTGCTGCCCCCGACTTCGAGTCGTGGAATAGGGCGAGAGCGAGGCCGACGCGGGCTCCGGTGCACCCTGGCGTGTAGAGCGGTTCGAGGAAGGGGCGAGACGGCCGGCCTGGCGCCTCGTCGGGGCAAGCTGGCGGAGGGGAGCAGCTTGCAGAGACGGGCCTTGCCCGCACAGAAACGGGCCTCTCGGTTGTGTTCGTGTGCCGTTGGTTGCGGGTATGTAAGCAACGGGTCATTCAGACATACAAAAACAAACGTCCCTTACATACACGCCCACAAAGAACAGGACGCCACACTCGCAACTTTTGGTTGGCATCCTCAATCACCCTGCTAGCGAGCTGGAATCGTGTGCGCATACAGAATGCGCCCGGGATAACGGGTCTCCTCGACTGTAAGGGGTCGGGGCTTCCGACTTCCCTAGCGACTTGGCGCGCATCGGCCGAGAGAGTGCCGCTGGGGAAGGGGTGCCTGGTGCGAGGCTGTGGAAAAAGGAGAGGATTGTGCCGTTTCGGGAACCGAATGCGGCGTAATCTGCCGTTTATTTGAACACAGGAGAATTCATATTGCTGGCCCACGATCGGGTAGGATCGGTGGTTTAGATTGTTGTTCCATGTTTTGTGTACTCGGACATCATTGATGGCTGCTTTGCCACTGCTTCGAGCGTCACGCAGCTAGGAGGTAGCCCCACGCCGGAGTGCAAGGGAAGGTACCACCGAGTAGGCTGTGCGATCAGAGCAGTAAGTGAGGATAGCCGGCTAACCATCAAGCGATAGGGCAGCTATTGTCTGGTGTTATTTCCAGTTTAACGCTTGGCTGGTGTTATTTCTGGTCCTCCGGCATGATCACCGACCGGGAGCGCCTCGGGGACGCAATGAGGGGGTATTGCCTAGAGTCGGGGACGTGGTGAAGGATGGGTTTCGATTAAGGGGTACGAACGCGTCTTGGGCAGAAAGTGCGTGGAAGAGATGATTTGTCGATCAATGTTTTGGAGCTAATACTCATGCCCGGAAATATAAGTACCGTTCGGCCAAGAGCTCAAGTATCAATCGTTCTTTATATTTTCGTCCGATAGCTTTCCGGTCCATATTTGTTTTTTTGGCGTGTTTCAAACGAGCGGGAACAGGGGGCGCGTACACTAATCCATGTTTGCAGGTTTTACGCCGTTCCCAGTGACATCCTTATACTTATTATTCCAACACTAAATTCAATATAATAATTTCGAGATATTTTTTTACTAAAATCAAAATACTTCGAAGTATATATTTTCAAAGAGTCCAAAAAAAGTGGAAATTTGGATCTCCAGAACTTCGGTCACAATCGAAATAGACCTAAAACTGGGCGAGATAGCCGTTCTAACACTAAATTTAAGACAAAAAACTCCGAAAAAACGGAAATCGTGCTTGACCCCCGGCATATACCCTGCTCGGTAGTGATGATGGTGTGTACTGCTGTTCTACTGTAAACTGCTGGTACGTGTGTCGATGGGTTGGTGCGTTGGTGGATGGGTTGGTGGG
>JBBMKB010091953.1:0-11187 GCA_037833945.1 Alaria marginata
CATTTCCGGCTGGCACATACCGGCACTATAGAGGGACGAATACTGTATGTATGACAAAAACAAAAGCGTGGGCGTTGTGCGCTCCCCGCTCCCACCTTCGCCACACACCCCCCCTCACTGCACCCGCGGAATGCTCGGGTATTATTATTAGTATTAAAAAGTTTATGCGGCTGACGCCGCAACGTTAATGAACGAGAGTTCAAGAACATCTACATGGGAAGGGCTGTCTTGTTTTGTAATTAAAATAATGCTCATACAACACGAAACGGTACGATGTAGACGTTAATATAGAATACATAAATAATGGTCGCGATATAACAAAGCTGTATGATACCATGTAGACATAATGCATAAAAAACGCAGTCCGCGTCTTTTTCAAACGGGCATGGCGTGTATAACATGATCTGTTTAAACCGGGGATACATTTAGAATATGAATCGTCCATGTTTATCCACACGACATTCATTCACGGCGCATTCGTCGGGGGAATTAAAATACAATGCAGATGTTGTACGTAAGCTTTCGAAGCCAAGTCATATATAGGACGTCTTCGAAGAACTCCTCGTGTAATATGCATGACGTGCCCTAACAGCCCCATCTGCGTACCCGTCAAACCATCCCGAAGACTCAGCCATTGCATGTCCGTAATTCTAAAAATGCAGTCTTGTTGTTCGTGAGCTTTCCAAGTCATATCATACCCACCTGAAATATGCGACGTCGTCGTCTACAAGTTCGCCTGCAATATGCACGACACGACCAAACAGCCCCGCCTACGTGCCCGTCACCCCATAACGAGAAAGAGGCAGTAAACAAGATAAATTATTTATAAGGGATCCATAAATACCCCCCTTAAATGAAGAAAGTACAACTATACGTTCGCAAGTACCGGTAGCTTATGGCCCTATCGCCGGCTACTGGTGTGTTCTGCGCGATCGCGTCCATCCTTTTTCCGTATCTCATACGTTTCAAATTTCGTTGGAACGATATGTTAAACTCAAATTATGGCCGCTCCGCCATTGGGGCGGAGCGGCCGGTTCTAATCCCTAGTGTTATAGTATAATATATAAGACCAAACCCAAACCTATTTGAGGCCCAAAAAGCCCCCAAAATCCAAAACGCCCGTTTTTGTTCATGTCAAAATGGATTCCGCCGCTGTGACTGTGGTATATAAGCTGTCATGGCGCCCCCTCAAGCCGCGCGGTGAAGGAGGTTGTTCGACTGTTGTTGCTCATCCAGATGGTGTGAGGACGTGTACGGCGACAGAGATATGATAGCAAGTTTTGACCAAAATATTTTTCTGACAGACGGGAGGGCTCCTCAACTAAGGAAAAAAACAATATTGTAACGTTGAAAAGACAAAACCATTGGCTAAATATCTATTCATAGGCCATGGGATTAAAAGCGGACACAAGTTGATTGTCGGGTTGCTTTCTTGAAGCTACTTTTTGGGCGAGGTATAGAGCTCTTCAAGTTATAGGAGTCACAGAAAATATACTATTAAATATAGGTGCAGAAAAACTACTACTTCGAAGTATTAGACTAGAACTAATACAGCAGTAGGTGCACACCTGGCGTAGCATGCGTAATATATGCTGCGACAGAGGTGCGCCCTCGTTTTCCTGGAGATCCTCACTTGAGGGGCTCTATACCTCACCCAGAAACTGATTTTGAGGAAACTAAAAGTGCGATCCAATGTGGAATAATCCCATGACCTAGGTATACAAAAAATCAATTTGCAAAACAAGACTGACAGTCCGGCAATTTTGGGTTATAAGGGGCTTTGTCATTCAGAAAATAGTTTAGCCAAAAAGTGCTAAAACACCTATATGGTAGCACGCGTCGCGTCTGAGGTCCAATGTTCTTGTTCAACTAATCCGAAATGTGTCCTCGTTCTCGTCTAATATGATAGAAGTACGAGCCAGTTTTTTTATTCGTTTCTTTTCGGCGGTGGATTACTGAAGACTATGCACACTCCTCTACGAGTACTCACTCGTACGAGGACTTGACTTGTTGTGTTTCGAGCCCTCCGTATTATGTTTTACTAGGAAAATCGGTGCTTTTAGAATCAGCGTACTACACTATCGGCCCTCTCATAAAGAAAAAGACCCGCAAGAAACTTAGCAAACAAATTACAGAAGTAAGAAATTGGACAGCTGTAATGCTGTGAAGTTAGTGTAGGGCACACCCTTTCTCAAATATGAGTTCTTGAAACCAATACCTGGGCTTCTTATCAGGGGGCCCGTACTGTAATATCATATCAGTACGAGTGAGGTTTTTATTCGTTGATTTTAGGTGGAGGGTGCCGGAAGACCATGCACGTATGATATGCAAATTCCTCTATCATACGAGTATTCAAATACTTCGGTACACGGGGACCGACTTGTTGTGGTTAGCCAGAATACCTCCGTATCATACGAGAGAGCGGTAAAGGGGGAGCTTTTAGCGTCGGTGCACTACGTACTGTACAGTCGGTGTCCCTCAATAGTGCGGTGCCTTGCCAGATGACAATGCCCGCACTAAAGTGGGACCTCGCACTATCCTGGGAAAAGGGCGGTGCAGTACCGTTCTCTGTAGGACGAGGTCGTGACAAGCGATTTCACAGCACTAAACTAGGGCCCCACACTTAACGGTACCGCATTATCGCGGGAACACGACTGTACGTGGTACACCGAGGTACATATTACAGACATAAAACAGTGTAAGGCGATCGACGCGGCGGGATACCTCCAAAGTGCCTGCGGTACAAGCCGTCGTTACTCAAGTTTGTCACAGAGCTTAACATCTGAAAAAAAATGCGTTTCGTGCATCGTTGATTTCTTGGTACCGTACAGCTTACAGCAGTTTATCACGAATTGCCGTATTCTCGCCAAAGATGTTATAATAGGAGACATGTCAAGCACGGGGGAGAACACGCGCGCTATCAAGGGTGTACGGCCGAGTGTTCCACACGAAAACCTACTACAAACAATGTGTTGTCTGTCAACGGGTCAAAGTGCTGTCTCTTGGCATACCGTAAGTTACACGCAACGCCCGGTGAACTCAACGGCTTGAACGGCCACATGCCATAGTCGACGATACGATATCAGGGTATAATAGTGCTACAGGATGCAACCAACAGAGGGATGCTTTTTCAAGGCGCCTGCGGCCTGCGGTTATACAAGCCGTCGCCACCTAAGTTTACTACGTACGGAGCTATGTATAAATAATACGAGTACCGGAAAATGCGTTTCCTGCATCGTTGACTCTTACAACAGTATATTGTGAACTGCCGGTCGGTGTAGTACGTACCCGCTGCTATGATTTCATCCCATTACAGCAGATAGCCGAAGCAGCAACCATTAACAACGGGGCTTATTTGCATACCATGGGCAGCTGGCACCACACTACTAGGTTTTAATGTGCAACACTCGGCCCTTGGCAGGGCGCGTTTTCCCTCTTGCTTGACATGCCTCCTGGCATATTTGTCGCTACGTAGTGAAGTTTGATAAGTGCAGAGCTACATCAGTAGTACCTGTAAATGCGTTTCCTGCATCGTTGACTCTTACAGCTGAATATTGTGAACTTTGGGTCGATGTAGCACGCACCCGCTGCCGTATTTCATGCGACTGCCACAGATAGCCGAGTCAGCAACTAAAACAACGGCGCTTACTTGCTTACCATGGGCAGCTGGCACCACACAACTAGGTTTTAGTGTGGAACAATTGGGCCTACACGCTTGACAGCGCGCGGTTTTCTCTCTTGCTTGGCATGTCTCCTTACGACTTTGTCGCTCCCCAAGGTTGCTGTTACGCCTGGAGCTACCGGTATTTGCGTTTCCTGCATCGTTGACTTTTACAGCAGAATATATATATATTGTAAACTGTCATACCGGTCGGTGTACGAAGCACATACCCGGTGTTTTTTCATGCCATTGCCGAATCAGCAAACAACGGCACGCATACTCGTGCTTACCATGGGCAGAAGCACCGCCAGCCCCCCGACGAACCCAAGGCCTTGAAAGGCCCCATACCCGACGATGCCTGGGCCCAAATGCTCTCCCAGCTGGCACAGAACGGTCGCGATGGCAGTCATTATCAGGATTAAAAATCGCTGTATGACTGTACCCGCCATGGCTGCGGATCTAGTATATTTTGAGTCTGTCGAACAAAAGCCCAGTCGAAGCCGGCGCCGCTATGACAAAGCGGACCAAGCCCACAAAGCGAGCCCTCCCGCCCGAACAGGGGCCCCTTCGGCCTTCCCGTGGCCTGCCCTAAACAGGTCTGACGTCGCGCAGGCTGCTTGTTGCCTGTTTAAAAAGCCTCCCGGAGGAGCGAAACAAATATCTGATGGTGACGATGATAGCGACCACGGTCGACGATATGGTCGACGATGCTCCGATCTCCGATGCGTTGCTTTGTCGTCGCAAAAAACAGCAGCGGTTACAGATTTTGTATCCCCGCTTCCCTGGATGGTCATGTGGAAAAACATCACTTCTTCTTCTTGCGGAAACCCGTGCGGTCAAAACATGATCCATTATCCATTACCAGCAGTCCAGCATCCAGCGCTCCAGTAACCAGCACGAGTAAGAAGAGGAAGCTGCAAGAGCAGGAGGGTCGCTTGTGTTCAGCCTGCGGAACAGTAGTGCATCCTTGATACAGTTGCTGCTGCACGATGTGTTGTGCTAGGGCTTACAGATTTCTTATCCCCGGATCCCCGGATGGCCGTACGAAAAGACATCCGTGTTCCTTCTCGTGGAAACCCAGGAGGCCGAACATGCGAACATGCGAACATGATCACATGATCCACCTCTCCGCAGTCGAGCCTCTGCAGCACTCCAGCATCAAGCGCGAATCAGAAGGAGAGATAACGGAAGGGGGGCACTTCTTTGTAGAATTCAGAGCAGTGCATCTTTGATGCAGTTGCTGGTTCTTCTTCATGCTTCCATTTCGACGTCGCTGCCAGCGTCCGAGCGAGCACCAACTGCTTTCAAGTTTCTGAACGCCCTAAAGGCCACTTGAGGAGGGTACACGCACCTGATCAGCACTTCTAGGGCGCTGCTCCAGGGTGTATGACGATCTTGACTGGAGACAGGACGCAACTCCCTCCTGCAGACAATGGAGGTGTGTTCGGGCACAGGGAGATAGAGAGGGAGATGGGTATATCCATAGAGCACAAGACACCTATTATATAAGAGTGAGAATCAGAAACACTGACCCGGGCTGAGTTTCTTATTCGGGAGAGCGTGCGTTCTTTACTAAAAAATCAGTCTAACGGCTCCCGGGTTTCTTAACTTTTCCTTTAATTGATCAGTCTGCCTTCCTTATTACCCTGTTTATTGTTAAGGGCAGTGTCCTGCATCCTGTTCTGTACACGTAGGGCAGGGAGTGGGCAAGGGCTGTGAGTATTTTGTGGTCGTTACGTACACGGTATGGGATGCATAGTGCGGGCCCTCCGATAAGAAACCGAGGTATTGATTTGGGTTACGGCTTGATTTCTTATTCGAGAAAGGGCGTGTCATGCACAAAATTCAAAAACAGCTACCGGTACCAGTTATGTAGCAGCTATAGACTTTCTTATTTCCCCGTGATGTTTAGGCTAAGGCCCATTCTTGAGCAGCTTTTTTGTTAGTGGTCAATTTTGGAAGATAGCTAAGGCCCATTCTTGAGCAGCTTTTTTGTTAGTGGTCAATTTTGGAAGGTAGACGGGGTTTCAACCAGAAAAAAAACATGCCGTTGCTCCGTGTGCCATCTTATTTATGGTGTTTTTCTCGGTTTTGCTTTGTTTCATCAGAGCATCAGCTATTTTAGGAAAGTACTCTTGTTGATCCAGATTTTGAACTTCACGAGTGATCCACGCCAAGATGAGCTATCAGCCTCCTTCACCACCAGCTCGTCGCAGAAAGGGAACGGAATGAGGAGCTGTAAGGCATCTCTTGTCGCTGAAAGAGAGGAGCCCTCTCTCGTGGAGCATGAGCGCCTATATCCACTGCTGTTTGCGTTTTAGAGTCAGAAAATATCACGTTGGGCTGTTTTCATCGTGATGTCCGATTCAAATGCGTCCCCTCGAGGAGTCAAATTACTCTGCCTAGTGCAGCTGTAGGGTGGCCACAACACACGCGATAGTGGCAAGGATATACGGGTTATCTTCCTCTTGGTGGTTGTCGATGCAAGGGTGCTGTATCCCAGCTGAGCCAGTAGCAAAGTTGGCTGTGGTTTGTCGAGAAGTCAACTTGTGTACGTACGAGTAGCGCGCCTCCTATATTCCCGTCGTAGCCCACGGCAGTCTAAAGCCCATATAGAATCGTACAAGGCCTCCGAGGTATCGAACAAAACCAATTTGACCACTTTTTGGGATTGGTAAATTTTGGGCCCGAAATTTTACGAAACCAGCAGGTTTGATCGGTGGCAAAACCTCGGAGGAACTTTTTCCCTAAAATACTCCCCGTAAGATGCCATTCTGATCAAGAATGGTCAGAAATGAGCTCAAATACCCCGAAACCTACGAAAAGAAAAAAACACCACTATTAACAAAAATAAAAACTGCATAAGAGTCAGCCTAAGTTTTTTGTGGGGCTCTTCCTCATGACAGAGCCGGTAGTGTGCGACGGCATGGTAGGCTCTTGGCTTGCCAAGTCGGAGAACCGCGTGTGTTCTCTGAGTTCTTTTAAAGGACAGTTTGTCGCCCTCTGCAGGTTTTTCGCGGGCGGGACCATCCAGCTTGACAGCCTTCGCTTGGACGGCGCCAACTATTTCACACATCGGACAGATCACCTAGATCATCTAGATCATCTAGATATTTCAGGGAATATCTGTATGGTCTAGCTCATGTTACCGGGTGGGAGCCGCACGATCTGCATGATGTCGCAAACCTTTCCAGGGTTGGATCTGTACTCTTGATATACAGATCCTGCACAACATCTCATAACGGCAGATACAGGATCTATCAATAGTGTAGGTGATAGATGACCTACTGTAGATCTTGTTCTGTCCGAGGTGTTAACTGCTCATATCATATATACGTAGCTCGTCCTTTTGGCGGCCTTTACGCGTCCGCGTGCGTTTTTAGAGGACGGCTAATAATAGTCGTTAACTCCAGGGTTTTCGATAGCGAAGCTACCCAGCTCGGTAGCCATCGATGGGATGGCGCCAACTACCGTGCAGGACAGAGGAGAACACACCCTATATTGTTATGAAAAAAGTATATCACCCACCTGCACCAGTATACCACCCGTATGTCATTTGTTCTAAAACTCTACACGACCACCCGCTTTACCCGGGGTACTTTGTATATAGCACACCCCTTATTTATACCACCCCTGGGTGATAAATGTTTAAAACCAAAACGTTGTCACCGGGGGGTTGTTATGCACTGTCATATACCAGGTAAGGTAGCTCTTCCTTGGCGTGATTTCACGTTTCGCATACGCTTTTAGAGGGCGTCTTGTCATAGACCCCAGGCTTTTCGCGGGCGAGACCACCCAGTTCGCCAGCCTCCGTTTGTATGACACCCACAAGGTTTTCCTCGCCGGCCTTCACGCGTAGGCTGTTTTGTGTTTTTCTTCTTTTGTCGTTCATGGTTTTGGTTGTATGCGTTTTGCGCGCACGATGTTCGGTTTGAGTTGTTTGTTGCTGCTGTTGTTGTTGTTGTGTTGTTTCAAATACGCCAGCTGCGACTTCCAGGTTGATAGATACTCGGCTTTGCTGCATTTGGTGTCAATGTACTCCGAGTTAGATGCGTCGATGACACGCCCCCTTCGTGAAGTACTTTTAGATAGATCAGTGACTCCGCTGAGGAGTCAATGCCAGAGGGTCAGCACGACCATTTTGATGAAGGCGGTTTCAGTTCATAATCTAACCACTAACCATTCTACCAACGGGAAACATAAGTACAGCTGTTAGAGATGCGCACCATAGCAACTGAGCCACGCACGATACGCTCGCTGTAAACTTTCTACAAACGAGATCTTTGAATAATACGGCTTGTTGGAGGTACCAGGGTCAAAATAACTGAGCTATTATAATAACAGCAGCCAGCAGCCAGTGCTGACTGACAGCTCAGTGGTTATGGCGTTTCTCTACCAAAACCCTTCGCAGGAACTGTGTACGTACCGCAGTGGGGGAGATGAGATACTCTGTCTGCCCTTTGTTTATTTATTTTTCGCGAAGTATGCATGCGTGCGTATCATAAGGCTGGAGGAACTTACGAAGCTCTCACGAACGGGATCTACAAATAAACCTTTTAGAGATACTTATCAGAACCACTTTGCTAGCAGTCAGCCGCCGACTGCTTTTTTTCGCCCAGTAATTATTGTGACTGTTATTAATAACTCGGTGGTTACGGTGTACCTCTAGTACTCTCTAACAAACTCCCCGCGGATACTGTATATATGCATATATACCCCTCGCTGAAACTATGTAATACTTGGTACGTCGAAGTGTACCTTATTGGGGGAGATGCAACGTGACACGTTTTGTTTTATTTTGTCGCGACGTGTGCACGCGTGTGAGTCTGAAGTAGAGGTCTGTATCACATTTAAGAACGCGGAGAGCGGACAAACGATAATCAAAAGAAAAACAGCAAGAGTTTCAACGATAATCAAAAGAAAAACAGCAAGAGTTTCAAGAGGCGATGGCCAAAAATGCAGAGAAATTTTCCGAGCTGTTGAAAAGGATTGGTGCAATAAAGAACGACAATAAAAGGGAAAGTGCAGGAGCGAGGATTATAGAAGGATGAAAGCAATTGGTAGAGACCACAGCACCTCAACTACTAAATAGTAAGTTGATAGTATGCAACAGAGCAGTAGAATGGTGGGATGAGCAAGTAAAATAGGCTATAAGAGTAAGAAGAGAGTCACACACAAAGCATACAACGAGTACGAAAACTACGGAAGGATGAGAGTATGCTTTAGCTAGAAAGAATGTAAAAGAGGCGGTAGAGAAGAAGAAACAGAGAATATTGATAGACGTAGTTAACTAAACAAACGAAAAAATTGATGGCGGGATGAAGCAGATTTGGGTAGGGATAAAAGGGATGCTGGGCAAACAAGCAGGAGAAGGAGACGGGAATGGCTACGTTAAGAGCACATGTCGTTAAAATGGTGAGCAGTTCGAAGGGGAAGAGGGAAATACTAGTAAAGCACTACGTAAACTAGGAACGCCCATACCCAGCGACAGCTTTGACGCAACATCCAAGAAGAAAATCAACGCGTGGGCAGAAGCGAACGTAAAAGAATCACAAAGGGAAGTCAGCGGTTGCGAAGGATTGCAGAGATGACTCACGAGGGAAAAATATAAGTGCGTAGCTAACCTTAAGAATAGGAAGGCAGCAGGGGCAGACCAAATAGTGAATTAATTTATGAAGTACGGGGGAGAAGAAATTATTGCCATGATGGTTATGTTGTGAAATTGGACATGGAAAAACGAGTACACACCGAAAGGGTAGAGAGAATCAGTAGCAGTAAACGAATTCTAGAAAGGAGACAAGGCTGACCCAAGGAGTTGTAGAGACATACCGCTCACCAGCAACGTAGGAAAAACGTTCTTTAAGATTTTGAACGATAAAAAGGGTACATTGTTGAAGAAGGAAAAACATATAAGCGAAGGGCAAGGAGGGTTTAGGCCAAACCGTAGCTGCGTAGACCATGTGTACACCTTAGGTAAAACCATGCAAGGTAGGAAAGACGCGGGGCTAACGACGTACTGCTTCTTTCTAGATGTACGAAAGGCCTGTGACACAGCTTGGAGAAACGGGCTGTGGAAACAGTTGTGGGAAATTGGGATCAGAGGAAAGTTGTGGAGAACGATGAAAAATATGACGGAATGTGCGAGAAGTGCTGTGATGCTGGACGGGGAAATATCGAACTATGTTGATATTTTACAAGGAGCGGCACAGGGATGTACGTCATCACCAAATCTGTTCAACGTACATATATTACTGACATGAAGTAGCAGTCGAAGCAGCAAAGTAGCGAGTCACCGTGGGGGAAGATGCGGTGTCGGGATTGATGTTTGCGGATGATTTCGTGGGGATATCTGAAACACCCGAAGAACTACTAAAACACATTGCGAAGGCAGAGGAATGAACCACGCGAAAACGCTGAAACTGCGTGTTCGTGTAGTAGACCTGGACCTGCCAGAAAGAAGAAAAGGGTACACCAGTAGTCGGGGCAGGAGGAAGAAGGTGCACAGAGCTGCCCGTGTGGCAACGTAGACGAGACTAGAACCCGCATAGTGGCAGAATGCGAACTGTACAAGGAGGAACGTAATGTGTTAGAGGAGGAGATGAGGAAAATTATCGGATGTGACATGGAGAAGTTTGGTACACTAGATAGTAGCGAGGAAACGATCGATGTCTTAAGAGATTGGTGGTGGCCACAGACGGCCAAACAGGAACGAGATAAGACATGCGAAAAGTTTTTATGTAATACATGGAATAAGTGTACTGAGTACCCAAATGTTGGAGGTGTCTCTATTAGCAGTAGGAACGGTGCTCCGTCTCGAAAGGGATGCGTGATCAATGGTCAAATGACTAAGGCAAGCAAAACACGAGCACCCCCCCTTCACCGCGTCCTCCTGCAAATGCTGCTGAACTGTCCGGAACCAACCCGAACAGGTACAACAACCGACCAAGCCGGGAAGAGGACCTGTCGCACCACCAACTCCACTACCGCAAACTCCATCGCCATCCCCTGAGGAGGCAGGGGTTTCGGTATGGCTGTCGGCATTTGCTGTGCCGTCGGTATCAACGCCTCCACGGATAAACTTGTTGTTGTAGGTCTCCTTCTCCTCCCGGTTGAGGAGCTCTCGCTTGAGCAACACCACCTCCTCTCGAACTCCCGCAAGAATGTTTTCTTGCCTTCGACGGCGTCGTTCTCGAGGTGTCTGATTCGCCGGCTGTCGACGGCATCGTTCGCAAGGCGTCTGATGCCGGTGGCCGGCGCATCAAACGCCTCGAAAACAACGCCGTCGAAATCGAAGAAAACCTTGCGGGAGTCCGAGAGGAGATGGTGATCCTCAACCGGGATCTTCTCAACCGAGAGGAAAAGGAGAACTACAACAAAAACTTCGTTCATGGAGGTGCTGATACTGACGGCACAGCAAATACCGACAGTCAGACTGGAGACCCCGCCTCCTCTCGGGGTGGCGGTGGAGGCGGCGGTAGTGGGGTTGGTGATGGCAGTGAGGAAGGTCAAGGCGCCGAGGCTGCGGC
>JBBMKB010091964.1:0-11187 GCA_037833945.1 Alaria marginata
CTCCCCCCCCCCCCCCCCCCCCCCCCCCCCCCCCCACCCACTATCATGCATGGCCGTAGTCTCAAGGCCATAGACCCTCGCATCCCTGCAATGCAGGGACAGAGCGGTGCGGGGTTTTACCGACCCAGGCAGACGTTTCTTGGCGCCAAGCACAAAGCGCCGTGAGGTGTTCGGCGAGTCGCATGAAGGGTGAGCTGTATCCTTACTAAGAACCGCTTGTGAGAAGGATTTCGGCACCTTGTGCGTAGTACTGCGGAGGGGGGGGCGGGGGGCAGGTGACAAGCGCGCTTAGCGCAGCCGGAAATAATCGTTGATTTTGGACACCAACGGTAAAAAGTACCTGGTATAGTATAGAAAACCCCGTATTATATGTTATCTGGGGGGGGGGAGGAGTGCCGTCGTGGTAAGGAAAGCGCCGCGCAACCGCGTTTGTTGCCTCAGATCAACCCTGTCTTGCGATGCGTGCGCAGTTGTGCTGCCGCTTCGAGCAGCTACCGTGGGGTTGGGGCCATTATTTGAATTTTTGTGGACATTCGTTTTTCGTTTGATTTGCGGGAGTGGGCGCTGGTTGGTAACCCGAGTGATGTGTTATTGGTCAGGGGATATGGTAGTAGGTTTCGCCAAAAAAAAAAAAGTGTCCACGGCGGTGGTTCGACCTTAAGGCCGGGGTGGACAGTACCGTTGAAAAAAACAGACGTTTGTAGCCGTTAAGTGTGTGGGTAGTGTGTTCCATCTTGTTGTTTGGGCGGCAGAAGCGCGTACTCGTCTACAGCCTGGTGCAGCAGTGGGAGAGAGATGCAATGCAGTCCAACTACTGTAGTAGAACTGCTGTCGGGCTGCTGCAAAAACCATCCCAGTCGAAATCCACGTAGGTTATGTGGGTGTAGTTCGAACGGGGGGAGTTAAGGGTCGTTCCTAACCGAACGCAAAAATCAAAAGAATCCTGACCAAAACAAATGACGATTCCTGACATTTTGAAATTCTGATGAAATGTCACATTTTCGGTTAAAAACAAGCCTTTTTTAGTCAGGAATCCTGGCATAATTTTTCATGGAAAATGTCAACACGATTCAAAGTCCGGATTCCTGGCAAATGTCATGATTCGCGAAAATGTCACGTTTTTTTGTCACGATTCCTGACATTTTTTATGTTCCTTAGGAATGGATATAAGATGACGGTTACTCGTAGCTTTTTTGTCCAAAGCCTTCACGCATCACATTTTTACACCCTCTATCCGGCGCTTCCAGGTATTATAGCGCTGTATGATACGTGTAGCGGTTGCTCATTTGGTCGAACCGTTGTTATCCTCGTGTAGTGGATGATCGCGTGCAGCGCTTTGGCGTGACGGGCTGGGATACATACATACGTGGTCGTTCCGCATCGGATTGAGCCTCCTCGCGGACTAGAAAAATTCACATATAGACGGGTGCTACGATAGAGGTAGCACTTTTTTTGGCTTTTTTGTTTCTGAATGACGGAGCTCCTTAACCCAAAACCGTCGGAAACTCCTTGTTTTTCAATCCGTTTTTGTTTGTGTACCTAGGCATCGGGTTGCACTTTCAGTTTACTCAAAATCAGTGGGTGGGTGGGTGAGGTTTCAGAGAGACCTAAAGCGAAGATCCCCAGAAAAAAAACGGGCGCACCTCTATCGTAGCTTTTGTCTACAGTTGGGCTTTATGTCGGCAGCTGATGTTTGGTTTCCCCTTTAGTGACCACTATTAATAGCGGTACGGCCTCAGCTACGCCCGTGGCGCTAGTTAACAACTATGGCTGCTGCTATACAGCAGTACAGGACACCTAATAAGAAACAGGCTAACAAGAAAGGCAGGCTGAGATTTACCGGAAAATAATAAATTCGGGAGCCTTTATGCTGTAGTTAGTGTAGAATACCCCCCCTCCTAAATAAGAAACTCAGCCTGGGTCAATGTTTCTGTTTCTTATTAGGCGTCTTGTACTGTAATACTTGTTTTGTTTTTTTGCTCATCTCATCTATAAATATTATCTTCGCAACTCACTTTTGCTTTCTCCTTCTCCCTCCCCTAGACACATCTTAGATCCGGGGTCACTGAGCAGGCTCTTCTCCCCTCTCCCCACTACGTACGGTACTAAACCATTTTTGCAAAAACAAGAATTATTGAAATGAAAAACAAAAAACCGATGATCATTCTTTCAATTCTTTCAATCGACCCGTTTTTTTTTTTGTGCTGTGGTGGTCGTCCTGTCTGTGATCACAACGCTCTGGTTTGTCTCTTTTTTATTCTGACCTTTTTCGGTGTGTTTGGTGTCGCAAAAAAAACTCTCTTCGGACACCCTCGGCTGGTCAAAATGATCCTGCGCTTTTACGTCATCCGAGCGTTTTGTCCTACAAAAAAACGTGCGTGCTACAATTTATTATAATAGAGGTTTCCTTTCGTATCCATCCGTTATTTTCTTCTTTCCTGGACGTTTTGAGTGATCGACTTTGAAGATCATGCTGCCTGCACATTGTCAGAGGGCAAGCATCATAAAAATAATAGTAGAGGTATGATAGCACTTTTCCCCTAAAATATTTCTGAAGGGCGGGGCCAAAAAAACCCGTCGGAATGTCACTATTTTTTTTAGCAATGCGAACTATTTGTATACCTATAGGCCATGGGTTTGTTCATCGCGGGTTGCACTTTCAGTTTTTGCAAAAATCAGTTTTTGGGTGACAGGTACAGAGAGAGCTCTTCAAGTGAGGAGCTTCAGAAACAAAATGGTTAGTGCATCTTTCTTTACCGTTTACTTTTTATTTTATTTTTTATCATCACTTGTTTTATCGATCAACTCGTGAAAGGTTTTTACCCTCAGCTCAGCGATCTTCTTCTGGACAAGCCGTGGTCACGGTTGCCTTCCCTTCTCCCCCCCCCCCCCCGGTATATAAATGCCTTCATTTTTATCGCGCACAGCGTTCAGCATTCCCATCACTGCAGCTCTTCATGCTCGGATAATTATGAATAATGTATAAACGACAGCTGTCGACGTAGTAGTCAACTGACTGAAGGTTTTACCACGATCGCCCGCAACAAAAACACCACCAATTCTTGTGTGGGATACAAAAACCAGTATAATATATATGAAATACCATCAATTTCATCGAATTCACAGCTGACGTATTTGAAACAAATTTTATAAAATATGATATACCTATATACGAAGGGTCTTTCGTTATTGATCCCTCCATAGTGCTGGTTGAGTAGTGCCGGTTGCCCGCTACAGCGCCTATGTGTGTGTGTTCTTCACATGATGCTGTTTTTTCCACCCATCGACATCCAGCACGCCCAGTGTCCGTGCCGATGTCTCATCCTAGCGCCTGTGGAATCGCTTGGCGCAGGTGGGGACAACCAGTAGTGGCATTATGCGGAGTAGTGCCGGTTTCCGCTATAGTGCCGGTATTCCTGGCTGATAAATACCGGCCCTATAGAGGGACCAATACTACTGCACTTAAATATAATGAATACTTGCCATAACCTTGATAACGTACTGTACTGGTTGCCCGCTGCTATTGTTGTGTTGAGGCATCCTATGCCCGAATCTCCCCACGGAGCTGCTGTACGCTGTAGACTGTAGACTGACACGGTGGGATCCGCGTCACCGCTCGTTTCGCTCTCCTGAACGCTATTTTAAATTCCATCCAGGCTCTGCTGACCGACATGTACCAGCTCACCATGTGCTACGCGTATTGGAGAGCAGGGCGTCACGACGAACATGTGAGAAGTGTTTTTTTTCGTTTCTAAAGTAGTGGTCCCTCTATAGTGCCGGTTTCCCGCTATAGTACCTGTGAACTTGCTTGGCACACACGGGAACATCAAGTAGTGGCAGTATGCGGAGTAGTGCCGGTTGCCGCTGTAGTGCCGGTGGTTGTTGTTGCTGTTCTCACATTAACTCGCGTAATCAAGTCCGTGGTCACAGGTATTTACGTCTGGCACATATCAGCACTATAGAGGGACCACCACTGTACTGCATCCCCGAACGTCAACTTAACCCTTATACATATGCACTACTACAAGTATCATCCCACACTACCTGTAAGTATGGTGTCCCCAAAAACGTAGGCGCAGTTATTTAGGGGTAAAAACCGTTTTGGCCCCAGGTTTAGCAACCAAAGAACAGAATAATAGTGCGTTGCCTCGTTGCGTGAGCGCGCAGCCGTATGAAGGTGTTGTTTGTGACATGCTGCGTGCAGGCCGTAACAACGTTCTCAGCTAAAAAAGTCGCTTCTCTGTCGGAATCAAGTCCAAGACTGCCCGGGGGGGCTAATGTTGTAATCGTCATTTTTTTTTCAGACATTTTTTTTCTCTCGAGTCCCAAAGGTGTCAAGTTGTGGGCATGGCGAGTGCCGCGCAGCTGCAGGGCATTGAGGCCCCAGCTGATTGTGGAGGCTTGTGTTTCCTTTTGATCTGCACGGTTATTCACCCTGCTGGGACTTGATTATATCTTGATTATTGAAGTATAGCGACAGAAGCAACGACGAGTTATCACCTAGGAAGAGCTTCAACAACAGCAGAACGAGTATCACCTTGCTGCACGAGTGACGTACAGCTCCTTACAATGCAGTTCAGACATGCCACCTGTAGACTTTACCCCGGCAGTAGTAGTATAGCATCGCTTCGCGTGGCCGATGTTGTACTATGTGAATATCGTCATATCGTCGTACAGAAGTGGTCCCTCTATACAGCGCCGGCTGGGTAGCGCCGGTTGCCCGCTATAGCGCCGGTGAAATCGCTTGGCACAGATGGGAATATCAAGCAGTAGCAGTGTGCTGAGTAGCGCCAGTTGCCGCTATAGTGCCGGTATTTCCGGCTGGCACACACCGGCGCTATAGAGGGACCACTACTGTATCTGGTATCATATCGTCATCTACTTTCGACTTGTTTCTCCTCCGGAATCCCGAAGGGGTTGATATTCTACTCCGTCAAGATGCAGCACTATTAATAGGCACTGTGTTTCATGCCTGCAGCGCAAGTTCTGCTGAACCAGCTGGCATATTATATTATATGTATGCGCGTGCAAATACGCGGCCGCCGCCGAGCTGCCACTGCCACCGGCCCTCGAGGGTCAAAACAAATGTTCGGGACACCAACCCACATAGTTCAAGATAGATGCGGAGCAACAACTTTTCCAATAACATGGACCAACAGCCCGATTAAATAAACCACGTCGAATGAAGGTTCGCGCTTTGCGCTCACGGCCTCCGAGGGCTCCTGCGGAGGGCTGATTATACTTCTGTACCACTCTGTGGGGGTGGGGCCGGGTGGGATCAGGGCCGGGGTGGGTGGGCACTGTTCAGATCGTTGGTGCACAGGAACGTCGCACCAACGTTGGTGTCCCGAACGCTTTTCCTTCGAGGAATGGTTATGGGCGTGTTTTTCCACTGCTTGTCCTTGGCTTTCGGGAATACTTGACCGTGTGCGCGCCGAGGTGTGGAAGTGCAACCCGATGAGCACATAACGAAGAATAAAAAGGCTTTCCAACAATACAGGGTAGTTTGTTAGTCTAATACTGTAAGTCTAATAGGTAGCGAGATCCGCCAGCCAGAACTACTATAATATGTGCTTTGGAGAATATGCTCGGAATGTTCTGTAGGCAGTAGGAAGTGTGGATGGGACAACTCGACACCAGACCAGCGGTCCGTAATGACGCCGGCGTTCCCAGTGGCCTATTCCGGGGGACCATATTAAATAGGACCAAACATTGTTAGTAAAAATAGGTAAATATATAGTTTTTTTGTGTGCCGTAAGTCCTATTTACTATGGTCCCCCGTAATAGTGGAAAATATCGTAACTATCGTATTAAGGTCGATTTCGAGGGTTCGAGTCCAGCTACAAGCAGTAGTGACTTTTTTTGGTAATAATTGGCATACCGAAAGGGCGAGAGGGCGGGTTGGCAAAAGTCGATGCAGATTCACGAGCAGTGGGAGACCCGCAGGTACTCAGTCGTTTTCAGTTTGAGTACTTCAGGTACTCGCAAGGATGCAGTAATTTCCAGCTTTTAGGTACTCCAGGTACTCGCAGGTGCTCACTCATTTCCAGCTTTAGGTACTCTAGGTACTCGCAGGTACTCAGTCATCCAGCTTTTGGTACTCCAGGTACTGAGTCATTCAAAACGACTGGTACTCGTGAATCATTGACTGAGTACAAATGGCTGGTACTGATACTCTGACGACCTTTGCAACCCTCTTTAATATTTTTTCTGGCGATTGAGCTCCAGCGCTGTATACCGTAAACTACAGAATACCAACACGCTCTCCAATCGGATTTTGTCCTTGGAATCGCTTTCATTGAATCGGTGCGGTGTTCGCCCCTCAAGTATTTTCTTATTGCGGGTGATCCAGAAAAAAAACTCGGTTATTACGGGGAACCATAGTAAATAGGACCTACGGTATACACAAAACCTATACGTTTACCTATTTTGACTAACGATGTTTGGTCCTATTTACTATGGTCCCCCGAAAATAGTCCACTTCACTGCTTACGTCGGCGGCTGATGTCAGCTTGTTTCACAATTGATTGTACCTTTTTCGCAAACATCGTACCTCTTTCGTGCTCTGCGTCGCTGTTTTCCGGTCACTTGTACCTCTTTCATGCTCTGCGTCGCTGTTTCCGGTCGCTTGTCCCTCTTTCATGCTCTGCGTCGCTGTTTCCGGTCACTTGTACCTCTTTCATGCTCTGCGTCGCTGTTTCCGGCGACCCAGGCGGTGTTCGATCTATTCTTCCGCAAGTGTCCCTTCAAAGGACAGTTCACCGTTTTCGCAGGTAACGGCTGATACATGGTAGATTGCTCTGTGTCACAGTGGCTGTGACCCCAGAACATGTATCCCTCTATGGTGAAGAATCAGGAAGGACACTGGTTTTGCTGATATGTTGTCTGGGATCTGTGTAGTACAGATCCCACCCAGGAAACATGTCCCAGGTCATGTACGAGGTCATACGGCTCCCACCCGGCTACATGATCTAGACCCTGCAAATCATGTATAGCTCAGGGATCTATCTGCCCTGAAATACACAGATCATGGAACCCCCCGCCAACACGATTTAGACCCGGCAAAGAATATAGACTAGGGATCTATCTGCGCTGAAATACTGTACACAGGTCATGGAACCACCCGGCGAAATGATGTAGACCCTGTAGATCATGTAGACCAGGGTTCTTTCTATCTGCTCTGAAGTACATAGATCATGAATATGATAGGGATCTGATCTGATCTGATCTGTTCGATGTGTTGAATCCTCCCCGCGCGGTGCAGGCCTGAGCGAGGTAGCCGCCCTGATGAAGAGTTTCTCCTTCTCCCCGGAGGGCATCAGTTTACCTGAGGACCATACTACCGGACTGCGAGGAGGCTTTTTTTACCTGAAATATCTACTGACCTACTGTGTTTAGACACATGTTACCTGAGGACCATACTACTGGACTTCGAGGATGCTTTTTTTACCTGAATTGTCTACTGACCTACTGTATTTTGACACATGCCACTTTAATCAGTACTATAGTATAGTATAACACCATTTTTTATTTGAGGCTTCTCGTTTGAAGAGCTCTAGACTATACTAGAAGCAAGTAAAAAACTGATTTTGAGGAAACTGAAAGTGCAGCCCGATGAGCAAACCCATGGCCTAGGTATACAAAACACTCATATTTCGGAACAAGAATGGCACTCCTATGATACGATTTGGGGTTAAGGGACCGCGCCGTTCAGAAACTAAAATGGCCGAAAAGTGCTTCGAGTATACTAATAGTAGTATTAATACCTCTATCGCAGCACACGTCTTCCAGCGGTATTAGGTAATTCGTCAGTTAATAGGTAATGAGCCCCGTGAGTGATAACCACTTTGGTTAAAATGTGCCCCCTACCCCTGTCGTGTGTCACGCCGCGTCGTTAATTCTCTTCCTTGCGGTGCAGGCCTGAGCGAGGTGGTCGCCCTGATGAACAGTTTCTCGTTTTCAGCCGAGGACATCAGTTACCTGAAGACCATCCTACCGGACTGTGAGGACGGGTTTTTCACCTGGCTCGGCGGATTGGACTGCCGGGATGTTCGCATGTACGCTTTGGCGGAAGGCAGTCTTTGCTTCCCGCGGGTGCCGCTCATTCGGGTTGAGGTATGATTCGTGATTCGAGTATTGAAATATTGAAGTGCAAGCGTTTTAGTTTTTTTTTTCCCGTAAAATTGTGAAAACGTGGGAGTGGGCAGCGTTTTTGTTTTTTCCCGTAAAATGGTGAAAACGTGGGAGGTGTTTCCTATGATACCTCGTGGGTTTGCGGTATGTATTATATGATTCGGGTGTTGAAGAAATGCTGCGTTTTTTACTTTTCGTGCATAACGTGAGAGATTAGAGAAGTGTTTCGATATATCATAGCGTGGAGGTTGTTGGGGAGAGAGAATTGCATGTATACAAGTTTTCACACCCCGGACAGATCACGATGTAGATCATTTAGATCATCTAGATCATCTAGATCATCTACAGTAGATCCTATAGCTGCCGCTTTGAGATGCTGTGCAGGATCTGTGTATCATATGCAGAATACAGATCCAACCTCGGAAACATGCGGTTGATCATGCAGATCGTACGGCTCCCACCCGGCTAATGTTATCTATAGACCGTGCAGATGCTCCTGAAAGGTCTACATCATCGAGTGGGGATAGATGATCTGTGCAAGCTTCAGAAACGTGTTCTTGCCTCCGGTAGGAAGTACCTATCAGAGCAGTTTTTGTATTGAAAAAATGCAGTTTTTGTTTTGTTTTCGTTCATAACGTGAGAGATTAGAGATTTTTTTCGATATATAATATGGAAGTTGTTGGGGAGAGCGAATGGCATGCGTACAAGTTTCAGAAACGTGTTCTAGCCTCCGGTAGGAAGTGCCTAATATAGCAGATACATCATTGTGCGGCAGCATGAGCTCACGTTGAAGCAGAATTAGTTAACTACACAAGCATAAGACACTACAGCAGTAGTGGCCAGCGCTATTGTTGTTTTGTCACAATCAAACAATGTAGGCGTTACCAACCTTGTGCGGCCAAAACATTACGTGTTTGCGGCAAAATTCTCAAGGGTTGTCTGGAACCTTTGCAGGCCTATGTAGGAAGAGATTGCACGGAACACGTACAGCGGCGTTTGCGGATTCACGTGCTCAAGCGACTCTCGGGATTTGTGCAGGGAAAGACCCTATTGATAGTACAGCAGGTGTACTTCTGCTTGTCTTACGCAGTACGTTGGGCATTGCATGGCCATGGACAAATCTCCTGGTTTTTTGTGGTGTATATCTTTGTTTCGTAGTTTGTGATGGCAGACGCTTCAATCACTTTAGGAAAACAAGTCGGCGCGGACACTAGAGGTGCTAGATGTTAATGGGTGGAAAGAGCGGCTTAATGTAAAGAGTGCACACACATGCTGCTCAAGTCTAGAACTCTGGACCTAAATGCATATTTCGATTGAAATGGCTTTGTAGACATGCTTCGTATACTCGCAGATCGTTCAGCTTGGGCACCGCCCGTGCGTGTGGCTTCAGAGTGGTAGATGTCCACAGCCGACCCCCCGAAACAGGGAGGGGATAAGATCAGCGAAAACGTTTTAATGTAATATATGGAAAAAAAAAAGTTGATGATGAGCCCAAAACATTGGAGGTGTCTCTATTAGGGGTAGGAACGGTTCTCCGTCTCGAAACAGATCCGCGGTCAATGGCCAATGGCTCAAGCAAGCAAGCAATGGCTGCTTGATTGGTAACAACTCGACGTGGTGCTCAGTCCCGGCATTGTAGGGATGCGAGGGTCTGTGGCCTGACAGGCTACCGCCATGGATGACAATGATTGCACCCCCCGCTCCCCCGCCTCGTGCTTCGTCGTGTTGTACGGCCCATGACAGGGCCCGTTAGCGGTGACGCAGCTTTTAGAGACCCCGCTATTGAACCTCATCAACTACCCGTCGCTCATCGCGACCAACGCGGCCAGATTGAGGATGGCTGCCGGCCCAGAGAAGGGGATGCTAGAGTTTGGACTGCGACGGGCGCAGGTACGGCGCGGTACGGTACGGGCCTTTTTGACCTTCCGCGTGAAAAGGGAGTGGTACCTCGTCCACGCTGCATAGTTATAGTTGCCGCGGCGTTTTGGCGTGGCTGATTTTTGTCAGGTTGGCGAGTGTTTTTTTTTTTTTTTTCGGATTCCGGTGTTGTACAGTTTCGATTTCATATAGGGCAAACAAAAGTAGGGGCCTTATTAACCATTTGCGTGAAACGAACGTGGCATCGTCCACGCTGCATACTTCCAGGCGTCGCGGCATTTTTTTTGCGTGGCTTGTGCTTTAGCTTCACGATCGTTTTCGTCGGTGTCTTACGGACCTCGTTGTCGTCAAAGTTTTAGGCTAGTTGGTTTTCACTCGACCAATCCTTTTTATTTTTGTGTTTTCGGACGCCGTTGTGATCCAGTTTGCGGTTTCGCGGATTCTCTCAGGGATGAGTATCTCCGTCGAACCTTCCGATTTCTGCCTTGCACTTCTGTCGCACATGAGGCTCAAAGCTCCCATTGTCAGCCGGCATCGATCGAACTGAAATTTCGCCCAGTGTTTGGCTTTTTCCTAGCGGGGTTCGGACCGCGTCTGACTGTGTTCAATGACACTGTATCCGTTTGGAGTGTAGCTTTCGGCTCGCTAATTAACTGCCTCGTGTCTCCGCGATCTTGCCGGTTTTGGATTGCCAACAGGGCCCGGATGGAGCGCTGTCGGCGTCTCGTTACTCGTACATCGGGGGCTTCAACGGAACGAGCAATGTCTTGGCGGGAAAGCTCATCGGCATCGACGTACGAGGAACGCATGCTCACTCCTTTGTGCAGTCCTACACGTCGTTCGACCAGGTACATGCGGCGTGCTAAATTTATCACGATTCCAGGGCGCTTTTTTCAAGCTATGATAGGAACGGTGCTCCGTCTCGAAAGGGGTGCGAAGTCAATGGCCCCATGACCACGATTCGAGGGCGCTTTTCAAGCTAGGAACGGTGCTCCGTCTCGAAAGGGATGCGTAGTCAATGGCCCCATGACCACGATTCCAGGGCGCTTTTTCAAGCTGGGAACGGTGCTCCGTCTCGAAAGGGATGCGTAGTCAATGGCCCCATGACTAAGGCAAGCAACAAAAGAGTGGGGGGGGGGGGGGGGGGGGGGGGGGGGGGGGGGGGGGGGGGGGGGG
>JBBMKB010091986.1:0-11183 GCA_037833945.1 Alaria marginata
CACCGTCCTCATCCTTTTCCTCACCAGTTCCTTGCCCATCCTTTTCCTCCCCACTGCTCTCCACCCCCCCCCCCCCCGACCCCGCCTCCTCCGTCCTTATCGTCGCTCGCACCGTCCGTGAAAGCCAAAGGCTTTGTCAACCCCTCGAGCTTGAATCGTCACATGTCCCGTCCGCCGTCATCGCGCTCCCTGCCTCCTCGAACATTTTTTTTTAATGCCTTTTTTCGCATCTTTTTTGGATAAAACGTACTGGTTTACCTGGTACACTAATTTATACCGGTACTACAGCATTTCACAAAATCAGCTGTCAGGTCGATTTTGGGGAGGAGGCAGCTTGGTTGGGTGCCTGGTGCGGCCTTGAGAGGTGTTTCGGCAGTTTCTTATTATTCTGGACCGTAGTACATTCTTGTAGATTCTTAGTTGCCGACCCCCTTGCACTTCTCGATTTCTAATTCTTATTTCTCCTCGAAGGTCAGCACAAATGCTTAGTTGTAAATTCTAAGAAACGTAAAAGTTTAAGGCTTGAATTCTCAACACCCACATTCTTAACTGCTGTCGCGTACTGTATTGGTAAACACACATGCTCCCCACACGGGGTGAACGTCTCCCACCTCGGCCACCGCCTTCTCCCCCCCCCTCCCCCTCCGCTTGTTCTGCCACCGTTTTTGGAACCCACTTGCACAGGTGTTCTGCACAAAGCAATTTGTCAGTGAGGTGAACACTCTGAAGGTCATTGCGCCATCGGTGCTGGTGGCTCGGGCGGAAAAATCCCGGTACGTTCAGGCGTCCGATGCCCTGGAACCCCTCGACCCTTGCAGCGCCTGCACGCTGCGTCCCCCGTGCCAACACATCTCAGAGCAGGTGGGCCCGAAAAGCAGAGGCAATGGTGTGTACGATAACGTTGCGCCGTAGGAAGAGAAAACACGTCGAAGTTATCACTGCAACCCGCAATTTCGTTCGGGATGCGGAAGCTCTGAGTTACGTATATTATACCTGTGTTGGTCGAATTGCGTGGAGTTTGTTATGGCGTTGGTTTTATGCCCGTGGTGATGCTGGAGGGGTAGACCTGAGGGAAATCTGCAATCGGCGATCAACCTGCCCCTTTTCGGTGCTTGGCATACATACACTGCCGTCGTAGGGGGAGCAGGGAGGTACGTTTTTCAACCGTTTTTCAGGTGTGAACCCCGTTAAAGAACTCCACCCCCAACTTGGAGACACATTACTTGAAAGTTATGTGGAATGGATTTCAGCAGTTGTATAAGGGCTAATCAACGGCTTAGCGAAGGCCTCTGGTGGAACGGGCACGCCTTTTTTTTGTCGGACAGCCCATCGTTTTCTTGAACCAATCAATCCAGCAATTGTCCCGTAACACAAAAATTACGTTTCATGTTTTCGCAGAACTACTTTATATATATATAATATAAAACATATTTCAAATACGCCAGCTGTGAGTTCGATCTAATTGATGGTCGATACTCATCTTTGCAAGCTGCGCGATACTCCGGCCGCGCGTGTTTCCAGATGTTTTCCTCTTTCAAGGTATAGGTCAATGACTTCCCTGGATGCTGCCAGGGTGAGCAGAACAATTTTACGAAAGGCTTTATCGGTCCATATTGAATCTTCGCACCAATAATATACTTCGTATAGAACCCGTATGGAGGGAGACAATATTTAGTACTATATATTGTTTCTTGCCTTCCGACACCGTGCAATGCATACTGTAAATCATTCCAATATCAAACAATTAGAACGAATACCCGCGTCCCCTTTTCGGCGGTACCTAACGCACAAGCTGACACAATACATGTGTTTCAATCGAAGGACAAGGGTAGGATGCCTATGGGTGTAACTTGGTATGGGAAGGTTGGGGCCGTGCCTCCGGGGGTCGCACGGCACGTCGCAATCACAAAAATCCTGTCGACCAACCCCTCGCCACCTTTCTCGAAGGGTACACTCGCGAGTAGGATGATCTTGATGCCTGGCCCAACCATGCTCGGTATCTGTGTGCTTGCCGAGTGTGCAAATGCGTTCGCTATGGCAGTAGCATGAGTTTGGGCATAGGCTTCCCCAGGTGGCAGGACATTTTGTCGTTTGAGATTCAAACGTCTACTCCATGTAGCGTAGTGCGAAATCACCCGAGTGTGTAAATGCTCTCTGTGGCCGTAGTATGAGTGTCGGCATAGGCTTCCTCAGGTTGCAGGCAGTGTATTCGTTGGAGTTTCAGTCGTCTACCCCGTGGCTTGTCTCTAAGCTTAGAGCGGAGTTCAACACCACTCCTGATGCGTGCTGCGACAGGTGTAGCATTTTTCGGCCGATATATTTCTGACTGACGAGGCTGCTCAACTGAGGTACTCCCCAATACCTGGTATGCCATTTGTACTTTACAATAACATTCGATACATACTTAGGCCATGGGATTGGTCATGGGGTTGCACTTTCATTTTGTCTCAGTCAAGTTTTGGGTGAGGTACATAGCTCCTCAAACGAGGAGCCTCATGACTTTAGGTGCACTCTCACCGTAGCGTGTGTGCTCCCGCACTCGCAGATGGTGAAAACTAAAGTAGCGCTATGAACCAATCCATTGGTTGACTGCTCAACGCGCAGGAGTTAGCCATCCGAGGCCTCCAGAGGAGATCGGAACTCCCCCAGCGACGGAGCTCGGCGGCAGCGGTAGCGGCAGCTTTCGGCGGGAACGGGAACGGGGCGCCCATCGCAGACTGCCCCGGATTCATGCGGAGGGGCGCGTGTCCCGATTTTAACTTGCGAGGACGCTGCAGCCACCACCACCCTTTCGATGCGCACATCGTGGAGACTCCGAAGCCACGGTGCCCCCAGGTTCGTTTCCGCTTTATATGTGACGACGCTTGGTTTGCCTGGAATGTGCTTTGCATTGCACGTTCCAGGCTTATGCTGGCTTCGTGCATCGCAACGGTTCCCGACCTTCGACTGGTACATCGATTGGGTTTCCCTTAGCAGCAGGCTTGTTCTCTTGCGCGATATGATAGCGCTAATGTCTCACAGGTACTGCATGTTGCGGCACAACCTTTCGTCATCGGAATACCCGCCCGCACGAATAGCAATAATGGTGCAAGAAGTGATTACAGACAAACCAATATGATGAAAAGTACCTGTGTCTGACGCAAGCATGCCGCTTCCTGCCGCCTCGCTCCCTGCTGGTGCGTCTCTGCACCTGGTGCCTGCAACTGCTTCCACGCGTGCGCTGGCATGCGCAGTGCACAATCCATCTTCCGTGCGGGCACTGCGACTACGATCAAGCACGAAGGCGCCTGGGGGCTTTCTGTGGGGTCGAAACTGCCCGGATTAAGGTGCGCATACCTCCTCCTGTGTAATTGCCGATGATGTGACCGGTGCAAGCGTGCTCTGGCGGGCAGGCCCAGCAGGTAGTCTAGCAGACCGCCTGTCTTAACTATCTCCAAAGGCACTGTAACGGTGTGAACTTGGAACGGAATAATATCACTTTTCCGAAAGATTGCTGCTGATTGGTTATCAAATCGAGTAGATTCCGAGCGTTCCCACCTCGACCGTAATTTGGGGAAGATTTAAAAAACGTGCTGGAGTAGTTTTTCTTATTCAGCAGAACCAAACGGCCCACTTGGAACGATATTTACGGCTGTTGATTGATTGCGACATTTGCTGGAGGCTCAGGGGGGTATAGGTGCGCATGGGATGACATAGTCAACACGGGACGGAGCATATGTGGACGCTAAAGGACTCGCCCCCGGCAGGAGCCACGCGATATGGCCATGGCCTGGCTAGGGGGCTCACGAGGGAAATTTCGGGGTGGCGAACGAAGCTCTGGCGATATATTTCTGGAAAATGTGTGAAGGCATTATCTGTGTCAAGAACACTCGCTGCCCACGCGACAGCATCCCTGTCCTAGAGTCGAGCTGCATGGTTCTGCCACAAAAGTCAGTTGGTTTAGTATCTATTCGTGTCAGTTGCCCATAATTCACCAGTTCACATCGGACACAAACAGGTTGGAATGGAACGAACGACGACGAATAGCCTCGTTCAATTCCAACCGTTCCAACGAGATCGACATGAGTTAAGACAGACCCCGAGCAACGTTAACCCCTTGAGAACTGCACGCACATTTTAGGAGACAAACTACTTGGAGTAAGTGTGGGATACGCTTTGCGGTAGCAAACGGGTTAACCTGACGTTGCGAACAGCTCGCAACAGGGTGCGCAGGCTTGTGTCCACAGATCGGTGGCGCAGTTACCTGTAGTACAGTACGCACCCACCCGTCGTTTGCTTTTGGCACTACAGCAGACGAGTGAGTGTGACCGTCGCTGAGATGACGGAAGACGGGGGTGCGCAGTTTGTGTTATACTTGAATTTCGGCGGGACCGATGTACCCCGAACGTAACAATTTCCGCGGAAGTATTACGGAGCACAACCGGGTGTCTCGACCACCCCCAACCTTCGATTCAGCGCGCTTCGCTCTACAACTCTGTAGCTCCGCAAGCGTCCTTGGCTGCCAGCCAACTGTGCCTTAATTTCGTCGATAGCGATCGCAGATATGCTGGAGTGCCTCACATAGTAGGCGGTATGGCCTAACAAGCAGACCGCCCGACCTCGCTTCTAGCCGAGGAGACTATTATTAGTAGCGTATGGTGGGCACGCACTAGTTGTGTTGTCATGCATCCCGCTACAGCAGTTGCCGACGGGCGTTACCTTCTCCTTGGACGAATGCTAGCAGCGAGGTTGTTCTGCCTATAGGGCGCGAAGAAAACATGCATTTCGGAAGATATAGTGTGGACATCGGGCGAAGAGAGCTACAGCAGTAGGATTCCGTTGCCTGATGTATACCTACGCCTGGCCCTTCCCTCTCACCGTAACTGCAAAGGGTGATCACCGACCTCCATCTGTTGTGCGTTGGCGGGCGTTTGTACCAAAAACCGTTTTTTCGCTGTGTCCATTGCCCGCAGAAACACGTGGCTAGGCTACGGCGTCTCCACCACGACGAAACACCACAGTCTCGGGGAAGCTCCACGGCGGCGGCAACGGCAAAAGAATCATCGTCCCCGGTTAAGGTCTCGAGAGATACTCACGGCAACTCCGGTGGGAGGCCACCATCCAACACTTTCGCGAATGTGTCGACGGCAGCTCCAGCGCCAACACCCACCTGGGCACAGCCTGGAACGGAACGAAACGCCAACACGGTCGACGCCGCCACCACCGCCGCTGCCATCGCTGCTGCCGCTGCCGACGGTGGGGGCGGCGCCACTTCTTTTCCCGGTGGCAGAGGTCTATCGCACGCACCGAGCGGCGGTCTACCCATCTCGCCATCGCCACGCCCAGGCTCTCCACCACCCACGTCAAGCAAACCCCGCGAAGAAAAAATGGCGGCCTCGACGATAAGACCGAAAACACCGTCTGCCGCCCCGAACAACACCAGGGCTTCCACCCACGTGCGCGGCAAGCCCGAACCGAGTAAGCCTCGCTCAGGCGACATTGCCTACCGGAAGATCGAAGCCGTCATATCGAAGCTAGGCGGAATATGCAGGGACTTGGAGGCGGAAAAAGAGTGGATCGGCCATCCCAGGGGAGGCGCGGTCGAATTCCGGGAGATAGTGTTTATCAAGAGGTTGGATAACTTGGTCATTCGGTGCGAACAGGCCCACGTTGAGGCGGAAACTGCGGCAGAGGCGTACTTGCTCAGGGGTGAACGAAATGTTGAGGTTGTGCGGTGATGGGTCAGAGCAGTGCTGCAACCCCAGCGGCGATGCCAGACTCAGGAGTCAGGCAATAGTGCCGGTGTCCACCCCTCTTGAATTGCACCCATGTTTTTAGGGACGAACTACTTGTAATTTGTGTAGAATAACGTTTGCGTAGTGAAGGGGCTAATACCATTTGCTGACATACCAGGGTCGCACCTATCTTCGTCGTTCGTACGAGTATCTTGAGTCAGCAGCGGGAGAGGCTGTTACCCTTGATCGATCTGACTCCAACTACATCCTTGGCCAGGCCTAAGCCGCACAACGAAGATTTGTGTCCCAAAATCGTCCGGCCTGGTGTACATAAAGCTAGACCTTTTATGCGCGATAAAATGACGGCATGTGCCGGGGAGGAGAAAGGAAACCACCTGTGACCGCACGGCTTGTCCAGAAGGTCGCTGAGGGTAAACACCTCTTGCTACGGGTTGGGCTGGGAAGTAAGAGTGATCATAAAAAAAATAATATAAAAAAATGATGCTCATAGATATGACCTGGTATATTATTCCTGGACTGCTACAGTAGGGCAGAACAACGGTACCGGCGACTGCTGTGGGCTAGCTTCAGGTCTGAAATCACGTATTTTACGGTACCTGTGGTGCCAGGTACCTGGTATGCAGCAACAGCAACAACGGTGTTATGTAAACTTCGGATCTCATGGCAAGATAAGATTGATTGGCTTCCGCCAGGGCGTGAACGACAAAAAGAGAAAACGACACCGCACACCAAAAAAGGTCAGAATAAAAAACAAACCTTGGCGCTGAGATCACACCGGACTTAAGTGAACCACATTTATTTTTTCATTTTCCCTTTTTTTCACTTGGTTTTAGAGCCCCCCTGTGTCCATTGGTTTTAGGACAGGGGGTCTCCAAAGCCAAGAGACAAAAAAGGGAAAGAAAGAAGAACCAAAAACTCTTTTTACTGACGCGGTCCTGTGGATGAAGGACAGGGGGGGAGGTCTCTAAAACCAAGCGAACAACAGGGGAAACACACATTTGCCAAAACACGATTTTCGCTTTAAACTTGTTCGTCCTGTGATGACAGCGCTCCGGTTTGGTTTTCATTCTGACCTTGTTTTGGTGTGTGCTGTCGTTTTCTCTTTTCGTCATGCGCTGGGCTCCGAAAGATGTTTCGCTTCGCAATTTCTTATTCAATTTTCGCTCAATTTTCGCTCGTTGCTGTGATGATGAGTATGCGAAGTAGCGAAGGACATGTAATCTGCTACCACGAGGTGATTGCCAGGAGATTATGGTCAGAAGGAAGGTGTTACGTGCGGTGCGCAGATGTTCCTACACGATACCAGACTTAATCTTGCTCACTCATGACTGGTGGAGCTGGACGGGTGACACTCCGTCAAAGCGCCACTGCTGTACGTACGCGTGTGCGCCAGACTCTAAGATGTCGTACGGCGTATCCTGCGCGAATCCCTCCCGTATGATATCCGTATCTTGCGCGTATGGTTGCTGTGCACATGGTATCTGTTATCTGTAGTTATCTGTGTCTTGAATCCTAGAAATCCATTGAAATCCATTATTATCGCATAGAATCTTCCAATGCGAATATTCTCCACGACAACAGGCGACAGCAACAACAGCAACCGACCAGCCGCAGCTGAGGCCTTAGCACGAGACAATACATACATTAAAGCTGCAACATGGATTGGACTTCGTATATACCTGGTACGTGCGACTGAGTCCTGGCTTGTGTTGCTTCGGAAAATCACGTGGACTTCATCCTTTTTTCTGTTTCGAAAAACCATGATCGTAGTCGTTCGTACTGGCCGACACAACAGGGTGCGGCTGTACTAGTAGCACCACGCTGCGCGGGTGTCGTGCAGCTCCCTACATCGCGGTTCGGATATGCCCCCCGCCCGAGCAGCCCGGCTATGCTTCTTGTGACCAATGCTGCAATAGTCTAGAATCATACCTGGTACGTGGTACCCGGCCTGGTACCTGGTACCTGGTGATTGTTTTTCGACGTTTTTTCCCTCTCAAAAGCCACGAAGGTATGCAATGCACTGCTTTGCTGCTGTGCGCCCTTTCAGCGCAAAAGCAAAAATAAAAATCCACAGCCCAATCCAATCCAATCCAATCCAATCCACTGCAGCTGTACCTCTTTCACCTGCGTGCTCCTAGCTTTTCAAAACTTTGTCGGCCAAGCCAGGCCGCCGTAACCCCCTTGCGGCTTGGTGGTATCCCGGCCCAACCCGCCCATTCCGCTATGATATGCAGGAAGCACGCCTGTCTCTAACACCCCTTCGCGTGCTAGACCCAAGGAAAGGCCTGCGCTGCTGCTCTGCCATAGCTATACGAGTACGGGCACGCACGTATTTGAATCGTCTTCGTGCTGGCGACGAGCAGCGGGAATGCTGGGCCCATGCGTGATTAACACAAACACCAAGGCGTGTGCCGGGGGAGGAGAAGGAAAGGTGCCGGCGACCTGCGACGGTCACACGGCTTGCCTACAAGGCTGCCGAGCTGTGAAGACGTTCTTCAGTGAAAAAAGAAAGAGATGAGGGATGAGTGACGACCGAAAAATATACCAGATACAGTACGGGGTAAAACGATTGGGTTTCCACTGCCTTGGAGAAACGGTTTTTATGTGGGGCCCACGCGCCATGTACCCCGAGTAAATAGCCATCGAGCTGTCCTGCCCCACCAGCAGTACCACAGTTCCCTGTGAGAACACCAAGAGCTTGCCTAACTACAGCATTGCGGCCACCCCTGCCGGCGGGCCTTCACAGCGGTACGTGTAGTGTGCAGTGCACAAGCTCTCTGGCATCGGATTCGAATTCGAATTTCCGTCACAGTAGTAGCTCGCCGTATCCCGCATCCACGCTCTGCATCTGGTACAGGTCGTGCAACGCCGAAAAAGGAAAAACAAAATGACAATGGCACCGGCACCGGCACGACCATCTGTTACTCCATCTTCGAGGACCAATAGCAACAGGCGAGGTGACCTCTGTCTACTGCTGCCTGTGCTGATCGTATTCGCCTACGTCGGATTAAGCGTGCTAGCTCCGTTTTGGATGGCGCGGAGTGTCGATGACAGCAGTCCATCAACCTGGTCAAGCGGCGGAGGAACATCAGCAGCCGCATCCATGTCCGTTATACCACGACCGACGCCAACACCTGCGCCATCACCCCAGCCTAGTCCAGATTTCAGAGACTCGGCTGTGATCCTCGTGGCTCTGGAAGATGGACCAGCTGGCGGAGCGGCGTTAGTAGAGTGGGCCAGCAGTGCTGGGGACAGCCGGCGCAAGCTCCCCCCTGTCTGGATCAAATGCCACCCTAACAGCACCCTCGAAGCCGCGGTTCGAAAATATAAAGCGCACAATATCTTCCCGTTTGCGGTTAACCGGACCTCTACCTGGGCTGAGACCTTCGACTCGGTCTTGTCCCAGAACGAGCACGCCTCCCTTGTGGGTTTGTTCACGGAAGGAAGCGTGCCCCACCCGGGACTCTCGGGCTCCATCCGGTCTCTGGTGCCGGCGCTTTCCCAGCCGACGTCCCCTACCGCAGTTCTTGTACGTTCGCGATCAAGAGGGGTCGGCGGTGCCGATGAGGGGGGTTGGTTTTCGGATGCCTTGGTAGCCCAGGTTTGGTGCAATCGCGCTGCTCTGGAAAAACAGCGCTTGGAAAAGGTGTTGGCAGTGGAGACGGAGGCGGGGCGAGAACAGCGGAGAGTGGGCAACCACACCCTCTTGCAGATCCTCCCACCCTTGTTGACAAAGCGAGAAGTTTTAGATAGTGATGGAGACTCTTCTCGTTCGGGCTTGGGCTTGGTGTTGGTGGACGGAACGAACGTGCTGAGGTCAACATTCACCGGCGTTGTCCCGCCGTCGGGGGGGTGGAGAGGTGAGTTCGAGACGCGGAGCAAAGCGCAAGCGCAGATGGAGAAGTACCCTCCTACCGACCCACAGAAAGACCCGCTGAAGGAGTTGCCCATCTCGAAACTTCCGAAAGCTATTCTGGAACTCTCTCAGCAGCTGGAAAAACAGCCTGCTCCAAACGAATCGGAGACGATCCGCATCGGGAACTCAAAGTTCGCGTTGGTACTTGATTTCCCCGGGATAAAAGGAAGCAACAGCAGCATGGTCGCCCTCAGCATGATCGTGAAAGCGCCTTGGCCTGCCATGTACGTACTGGAGACGGCGGCGTCGACGTTGCGCACTCGAGTAGTTCCCGCCGACTCGCCTCGGGGGTTGGTGCTGGTGACGAGCGTTAACTGCGGGTACCTGGACATGGCGGCTAACCTGCTGCTTTCGGTCAGGAAGACCACCGATGCCAAGGTGAGGCATGGAATCGTGAGAAGTCAATTTCTAAGGCTGTGAGTTGGTTGACTATGTGTCGCGGACTACTGATTGGTTTGGATAGGGGCTACAGGGTTTGTTCCGTCCGATTTGTTTTGCTAATTTATGATTCTTTGTATCTGGCCGGCGTGTGTTTAGCTCGGGTAGTATTTGGCGTTGACAGGGACCTACTCATCTACTGTAGTTGCCGTACTTCCCGACCCAACTGTATTCACACCCCCTAAGTCCAGACAACTCACAGCCTTGTCTTCTTTTTTTTTTGCAAAATTCATGTTTTCTTTGCTTCGCTCTCCCTCTTGACGGGAGGTTAGAGGGAGGGGGCGATGCCTCAATTTGCTGCACTCTTTTGAGTCAGAGGGGCTGAACCGCACTGCACGATGGCGCGCCGGGCGCAGGAGTAGACTACCAACGGTAATAAAAACCTGCCCGAGTCTTTCTTGTTATGTTCCTTGCCACACAAGCTTGTCTTTGAAAATAATCCACGCGCGTACGAGCACCACTGCCCGCCCGTTTTGGGGACAAAACGGGTGGAATTAGGCTACAAGAAGCTTCTTAGGAGTTGGGAAAAAGTTAAGTGGTACAGCGGCCAAAGTAGAGGAAAACTCGGCTCTGTGCGGGCTCGGCGATACGTTCTAAAATAGACTCTGAAGCGCAACGTTGCACCACCTAATTCTACGTGCAATACTGGTGTTGCGTGTATTTTTTCCGGTCCTCAAGATCCTGTTCGTGGCGATGGACGAAGTCTCGTTCGACTTCCTGGATGAGTTGGCACCGGGATGTACTGCCATGATTCCCGCTGAGGTTTCGGTGAGTACGTACCTGTGTAGCCTGTGTAGACTATGGCTACCGTAGGGTGGGTCATGTTTACGACCGAGGTTGGCCACTTGCACGAGTTGCTCGGTAGCCCGCTTAAGAACGGGCTTAGACATGTTTTGTTGGCGCATTGGAGCAGTGTACCAAACAATTCTACGAAAGTACACCGCGAAGCCGAAAACGACAAAGAGGCCCAAAACGTGACACCCCTACGCCCCGTCTCGGAAGGAGTACGCGGTCAATTGTCAAACGACTGGCCAGGTAACAGAAGAGTGGGGGGGGGGGGGGAGGGGGGGGGGGGGGGGGGGGGGGGGGGGGGG
>JBBMKB010092008.1:0-11182 GCA_037833945.1 Alaria marginata
CCACAGAAACAGCGGTGTTGTGGTGGAACCATCGTGCGACTTAATGAACAAAACAAAACTATCACTATTAGGCGTGCTTAATTCGACGACCAGTTGGTCACATGGATGCGACTGCACTATTAATTGGCCGTTATTATGCGCTTCCCGTGGGACACTCGCCGACCACCATTTCAGGAATAATCCCCCTCTTATGAATATCTCCGCCCAACCGATTGTTTACAAGCACGGCATGAATTTCGTTTTACGGTGATACCGACGCGGAAACGGTTATGAAGACAGAAGGACAACACTACGGGCGTTCATGGACATGCGAGATCAAACCATCTCCCCGTCCCACCGGAAGAGCTCTCCTGCTGGCCTCATAACTTTCAGAAATGTACATAATCGGCTCGCGATAAGAGGTCAAAAGGGAAACGATATTGCACCATAACGCAGAACGCACCGTCAGGCACAAGATTTTATGTGCCCAACGATACTATACCGTCTGATTCATCCGACCAAAAGTATGTTGACAGCTGGTTTGTGAAAAGCATACGTCCAATAACGCACAACACCCCAAACGCGTGGCCGACGACCGCCCATCAGTGGTGTGTGGCAGGGTGCGTGGCCTAGCGACCAAACCCTCACCTTCACCCTAACCCCAACCCTAACCCTAAGGAAATGGTGTGTCTACGGAGTCGATATGAACCAGAGTTTCTAAACGTTGGATCTGTACACTGAAAACAACACCTCGAAGCGTTTGGGGCACTGTGGCACCCGAGTACACGTTGAAGGTCACATCAAATACCCGGTACCTTTAACGATGCAGGCAAACAAACGACAGTGTGTTGTTGAAAACACGCTATCGTGATTGTGCACCTTACTGGAGTGAGGTTATGCCCTTGGCAACAATGGAATGCCCCCAATTGTGTTCAGGACGTCACGGTGGGCATCCTAGCATATCTTCTGGACACCGATAAAGCCATGACACGGCCGTCTCAGAACAGTTGACATAATCAACCTACAGTTGTACCAAACTATACATGTATTTTTCCACGTACCGTTTAATAGGAGTCGAACCTGAGGTGGGTCGCATGAGCAGAATACGGTACGCGAATCTGCGTAAGCCAAGTGGAGCGCGGTGATTGCTACAACAGAAACCGGGCGCGTTCGGTGATACCGCGCCGTCAAAGCTGCCATTAGTATTGTGAAGCGTGAGCCGGCAGATGGTAACGTTCACCTTAACCATATATAATATTTAAGGCCAGCTGCGGTCTTGAACGCTGCGCTACGTGTGAAGGATCGTGTTTGTGGAGTTTTTGTTTTTACATACAAGAACTGAAGTGGTGGCTTCAAAGTATCTGCGGGAATCACTGATGGACCAGAACAACGTGGGTAGCTTGGAGGGTACTTGCGATTAAAAATGGAGACCAAGGAGACCAAGGAAGATATTGGGAGGACACGGACGGATATATAAAGGAGTTATGGAGGTAGGTTTGACCGCCGCCGATCATCAAGTGACAATGCTCATCCTACAGCTAGATGCATTATGCGGGCTGTCGTTCTAGCGACAGCCTGCCATATACGTACTGTAGTAACCATTCCTGCAAGCGTTTCCTGCAACGTCCTCTAGCGCTTCTTATGGTAATCTGTATACCATGTTCTACGTTCAACATTTGGATGCGGGTACACACACTATACAGTACATCAACAAGAAAGCACAGCCGATAGCCTCGTGGGACATTTTTAGTGTCCGGTTCTAGAAGCATACTCTGAGTGTACTCGTGCTCAGTGACTGTACATCATCTCGATACGAGAAGAAAGCAAAGGCCAGATAGCATTAAGTTTCGTCGACTCGATATACTCAGTGATGAACGACGGAACGAAGACAAACTTGGACTTTTTGCGCCCGAACCGCAGTTATCGTGGAATCTGCGGAGCAAAGTTGGTAAAGAACAACATGGACGCAGACGCAACGCGATAGTAGTAACATCCCACTTTTGGTGTGCGGCGTTTAAGACTACGCACGTATCGCTGAAGAGGCATTGACGGCGTGTTGTTAATTAAGGTCTGCGAGGTCAATCTAATCGTTCAAAGCGAATTTGGTCAGAATAAAGTAGGTCGACAAATGAATATCGCCAATAACCATTCATGCTTTATCATACGTATCAGCTGAGCTTTCGCTGAATACAACTCAACGTGATAACCTTCAAAACTCCTAGTCGACTCACGAAACGATATAGGGCGTCCCCGGTTAGCTTCACGCTAAACTTGTGCTGACTAAGGTTGGTTTCGCGAGATCGAGTTCCAAGGGGGCATAGCCGTATTCGTAGTGTTTGTTTAGGATTGAATAATTGACTTGCGAAAAGCGCGTGAGCCTGAGTTAAAAAGGTATAATATGTGGATCAAAGAGCCTTGAGAAGGCTACACCCTCTGGGCAAAAGTCACGTCCCTAGAGGAGAAGGGACGACGCAGGTGGCCATGACTTGTCTAGACGCTGGAGAGTAAAAGTGAGAGTACAACCATCCTTCCTCGACAACCTTTGGGATCGATATGACATCGAAGATTGGTACACTGCATCCAGGGAAGGCTTTAGCCGCAAGCAATGAACGAACTAGAAGTACTTCAAACTCCGGGCACATAATCCAAACACCTCAAGACCCGACTGATATATATCGATATCGGTACTCGCTTAATATACCATTACCAGTATGGAAATGGATAACCTGGCGACCGCTAGGGAACACGTTGTGAGCGTTCTTATTGACGGCGATATATATCCCTAGCCGCTACGATCGGAGCCCGTTTCAGCAGTATTGGACACGCGATGCATCGTACGATATTGGCATTGTCAAACACTGTAGTTCTGAGTCTCCTACATTGGGGGGTTCCATAGCAATGATACCATACATGCACACGTATCTCAAACTCTGCCTATGTGATAAAATATGAAAGTGCATCTCGATGAACGCTTTCGTGGCCGAGGAATATTTTGATTGTATACTGGAAAGTAAAGCGATAGCCTTCAATATTGGGTACCTCTTTAGTTACAAATACATATCAGCCCGAGAACCGAAATCTAAAATTACTATCGTAGTCCTTTCTGCCTCTTTTTAGCGAGTCGTGTGCCTATCACCGTATTGCTTAAGGCGTAGGGGTCCCAGTGACGACGTTACGACAGGACTCTTGAAAAGCGACTTAGAGCTTGGATATATGTGTTCTGACAAATCTTGCAATATATATGTACACTAGAACATTCTTGACAGTAACTTAATTCAGTGAAGGAGTCGGTGCCAATAGCTACACAAGCAAGGATTGACAATCACCACGATTGATTTACGTGCGTGGTAGCATACGAATGAATTTTGATATACTGCGACCTATCTGCCACAACGTCAAGTAGGCGGAAAACAGTTTGGCACACCGCTGTCCATCCTGCGGCTGTGGTGTGCATTAGAAAGGAGATACATGTGCCTTGAACGCCCCATGCCCGCAACAATAGTGGCAACACGTGTCGTTAATGTGGAGTGGCATACACTAACCAGCGGGAGTTTTTCGAACGATAATAACGTGGTTTAGCAGGTAGGCTGGACATACTGCGCGACATTGTCGCCACAAACCAACACTGAGCAGAGTTACCCGGGACTGCTCAGATCGAACAGAAACCTCAAGATCTCTAGAGGTACGAAAAGCAAAGCACACACCGTTGCGTGCTACCCGCAGCAGCCTACGATGAGACGGTTCGTACACATTCCAAATACGTGTTAACCACATCTGCCTCCCTGCTGTCTTCAGCCGTTACAGACGTGCTTCAAGTTGTTACAGGCATCATGACCACCTCAACGCATGCAGCAAAAACGAATATATCTCCGAACGACCGGCTAGGCCGAGCTAATACGATGCGGAGACTAGGCGGTTACACGAATCGAAGTTCACTGAGATAGTCGTTGGTCATCTGGGGTTATATAAAAACAAACCCACCGCTTAAAAAAACAAAAAAAGGGTTGCTGTCCAAAAGGTAGCACATCTAGCCAGCGCATGCTCCGAATGAGGTGGCGGCTTAACCCAACACTGTGAGGAAACACCATGCGATTTAATTTACAATGTTGTTTTTTGTTACGCAGACAACCCATGATGGGTCTGTTCATCCGGTTTTACTTCCTGCACGCCCAAATACTTTTTTATTTGGTGGCTGGTGACGACCTTCTTAGGTGAGAAGCTTTGGAGAGCACGTGGTGTTATACTGATTGCAGTATCGTAGCATGGAAGGGTTGAATGCTTTCTGAGAGAGGCGCTGAAACCACATTGATAACCCTGGGGGGCACCGAGTATGTCGTGACAGACGTTATGGTTATTGCTACCAGGCGCGATTAGCCGGAATTGGCGGTTTTCCTTGGAATGAAATTGCAACGTACGCCTCATGCTATGTACAAGTGCGTGCGGTGGACAACTATTCGACGAAATGTACCGAGTTATATATATATATATATATATGGGACACTTGGTGTTCTTATTGTCAATTATTATCAAGGCCGGTCCCCCCGAATGCTTGTCATATTCATGCTTCACGAAACGCTCAACTTACCATGTCTATTATCACCTCTATTGTATGGCCTTTTTTGTTTAATAAACAGCTCTGCCGTCGATGGTGATATCCAATAATAAAAAGGCATACACAACACGTGTAGTTGACTTACACAAATATTTCGTGGGTGTGTGGAAGGTTTATATCTAAATGAAGTTCGGAAAAGCGAAGGACGTCGTTTTTTCCAGTGTTTCAAACACAATTTACAGCAGGTTTATTGATGTCGTGCGTTCTTACATTTTTCTCGCGTGATTCTCGGCGGACATGGCAGGATGTAAACATTCATCATGTAGATAGCAAAAGTATTGTTGTCAAGACCAAGGGTACGGTATCGTAGTAGAATCACTTTCGGGGTTTCATTGTGCAAAGGCCAGGGGTGTTCGGGGCGAGTGACGTCGTATTTTCTCTGCAGTTTTACGATTTATTGCCAGTTCAAAGAGCAACTTGAAACCCTCATAGGATACTTTCCTGGCCTGCGCCAAAGAGACAACTTTATGCAGTCTCATCGTGACGTACAGAGTCACTCGTGCGAGGGGCCCAAACACGCCATGAAGGGTGGAAAAGGGGAGTGTTATCCTGCAACACCGTGGTCTTGGCCTAGGTATGTGGCTGGTGTTCGACGAGAGCATGGATAATATTACGATTGTCTGATCCGTAATGGTCTGATAGTAGTCCAACATAGGATGAACCATCGTCATATACGGAAGTACGGTAAAATGCGTAATATGGGAATGATCCACAACCTGCATAACCTACATGGTTTCTGGAGAAAGTGGTTTAAGTCAACGCACACGAGGCATCGGCCGCTATGCTGCTCAAAAACAACAGCTACCCGTAAGCATAGCTAAACAGCAGTGTATATCGTTAATGGCATGTCTCTCCTGTAAGCAGAGTTTCGAGTATAGTCGATATTGCCGTGCAGTGAGACTTCCGTCAAGTTAGCATATACGGCGCCTGTAGGCCAAATGTGCGCAATCAGTTCAGAACGAGGACGATAGGAGGAGGATATGGTACGTTGATCTCGGAGTGTGGGAACGGTGAGGCTACGGTGTTTGACTATACTTGAAACACAAAACAATGAAGACCGTGACAGCGGCGCTGCCTTAAGCGGATATATTGTCGTCCTGCATGAAGGACATCGCGACAAGCAGGCTGACCTTGCAAAAAACAAGCAGCTCGGGTGTTGTCTGAAAATGGTACATAGAGCTATGCACGTATTGGTAGTATTGCCCAAATGGACGCACACGACGCGGCTAACATTGCGATGGTGTAGGCAGTTCGACAAGACGTTTAGCCGCCACGATGGTTTCGCTGCACAGACGGCATTCACCCGATACAGCTGGGAGCACTTGGGATGTACATACAGTAGCTTGTATTTGAAAAGGTCGAGCTTGTCGAGGTTTGTGGATTATTCGTTAGTAAAATGCAAACAAGGCGCTGGACTAAGCCTCCTCGATGTTAACTGTACATGAGGTATGCGGGAAGGACATGACGGGTAAGATTGACGTCACAGCGAGCGACGCGGAGGGCGTAGAGATGTGGTGTTATCACCCACGATAGTGACAACGTAGGTATAGAAAGAAAACAGATCGCGAACTCCGATGATTTACAGGCTTTATCTCGAGTTTACTGGAGCCACCGACGTGACCAAGGCCACACTGGTAATACGATACGACCAGACTCGCCTGGTCTCGAGAGCGAACGATATCAAACGAAAGGAGATTAGCCTTGCGCCTCGCAGATTGTACGTAGGTGGCTTGGACTTGGCTTCTTCTTCGGCGGATTTCCACACGTTAGCAAACGTCGAATGGTTAAACGAAAAACATTACTCCGGGATAGTGAGGGTACATCCTAGTAGTGGGCGCTTAATGAAGCCGGGGGGTTGACACCAAGGGTCGTTGTGTTAATTATGCTACGTACGATAAAGTTAGGGATGCGTTCGGACCAGAGCAACACCTGCGTAGCTAACGCAATATATCGACGAGCTGCAGGATACCGTCAACACATAATCCAGGATAGGGAAATAAATCTTGTGGAAATTCGAGAGCATTATTAGTAGATAGAGAAGGTGGCGGCCAGGAGAGCGCAGCTAAGTCATTATTCGGTCTGGGCACAAATAGTACGCAGCCCACATATTAGCGGTAGATGTAATGAGTAAGGACTTTCTTGAAAACAGCACGTTGACACCTATCGCGACATAAAAGTGTTCGGCGGGTGCAAGACCGTAAAAACTTCCAGTGGAGGGAGTTGCGTGCAACGTTTTTTCGGCGATAGGTACTACCAAGCAAAATGTTGAAGACGGGATAATTGGGTGTGGCCTGTGCACCAACTACCGAAACACGCAATACGCAGTGTAGCCAAAATTGTTAGTGTAAGGCTTTTTCCGCCGGAGAGCGTGTCAACGTCTGAACAACAAATTCCGTACTAACGGAGCAGCGATCGACCAGTGGACCGGACACGTACTATCTTGATTTAAAACCTCACCTGTTTATGATATTCTTAAAAATACAGCGTTACTTAGGGAAGGGCCCGACCTTTTGTGCTTTATCAGCTATTATTGTTGCGTTAAGGACCACACCAACAGGCACAGGTTACGGTGCCCACCGCTCGAGTCCAGCACGAGTTCCCGGGTGTCTATGTTGATCCCAGCCGGATGCTGGCCTGTTCAATATATTTGTAGGTATACTTCACAACTAGCATGTCAGAAGTGATAGCTTTGGCGAATAGTACATCCCAATCAAATTATTTATGTATGTGCTTTTATTGTGTACCCAGGCGTTTCGATATACGATTAGGGCGATTGATGACTATGAGTAGGGTACCTACGGTTGGAGGGTCAAGATTCCAGACATAGGTGCAGTCCACCCAGCCTCGAAAACGTTGGTGGCTGCGTTATCGCCCGTAGCAACAGTAAGTATGCATCACTATTTTCCGTCGGGCATACTAATGTTCCGCGATGTATACTTCGCCACGTTGAAAACACGCCAACTCAGGCCAGCACGCCAAAGTAGCCGGGATAGGCGATCACTCAGACGATCATACCAAGAACTTGTATGAGGTACTATGGTTTGTTGTGGTCGAGTGGTCGCTGCTTGTGAAGCTCAAAAGCGGAAGCAGTACCCGGTATACTCGCCGAATGATCCACATCAAACGTACGACACTCGAGCATGCGTACAAGATATTGTTGGTAGAAGCTATGTAAATGGGTTGGTCGAACGTTCGGCCCTGTGCCGTTACTTCGACATTAATTCCACGGGAAAGGTGTGACGTACTTCAACCATCAACCTTAAGGTTAGTGTTCATGAAACATATTTCAAAGTTCGGGAACTGAATTCAACGCCCCGGCTGCACATATCTTCACAGCGAGCGGTTCCTATGCACTAATGCTCATCCGCGATCAAACATTTAACATCCTTCATACGGCCCTACGCTTGATTACTTAGGTAACCGAGTTGGGTGCGACAGGCGTAACTAACGCTGCACGACAGTCTGACGGCAAACCTCATAGTGGGCGCAAAATTTCGTTCTTGTCTTGCATAACCTTTAGATTCTCCAGCGCGTAGGGGGCGCAGGTGAAGGTAACGGTTAAAATGCTAACGACCCTATCAGTAGTTTATTTTGTGCATTGGCCGAGTAGAAATACCCTTCAGACGCGTCAACATTGGAAGCATTATCGCTTCGTTGGTACCTGAAGACAGACGAAATCCGGATTTATGAGGTACATTGGTAGGTGTCCTAGGCGGGCCACACGATACACGACCCTGTCCACATCTTAGACAGGGACATAGAGGGCGTTGTTTGACGACGATGAACAACAAATCAGTACCAACAAACCTGTAGTTTAAGAAATAATCAACTCGTCCTTAGCGATGATGGTGCGGTAACTTTGGCAGGGAGATGATGGCATTTGGTAAGCTAGTTTTTCGTAGGTGTGCGTGGGTCCTAGGCAGGTCTATAACACTAACTACAACGTATTAAGAGCTAGCCTGAACTTATATTGTCTGGAGTGTGTCCTATAATCCCATGCCCGGACATGTTTAACCGATGCGGCGTATCGTTGGACATGTGCCATTGGTGTGTACGGTACAATGACTCTGTTTATAAGGTAATATTGCTCTTGTACTCGATTACGCACGAGACGATCGAGAAACATTTTGTGCCGTGTTACGGGCTAAATAGTTGCAGTGCTGCTGCCCACAAAGTGAAACTGAGACCAGAGATGCCCGCGAACAAAGTCGAGAAACGGTTAAATATGACACAACCAGGACTTGCGTGGGTTTTGACACCGTGGGGTCAAATGTTTTTCGGGACCGTATTCGCGTCTGTGGAGATCAAATATATATAACGAGTATAGACGCTACGGCTGAGGCGGGCCACGACGCCGTTGACCTGGACCGTACCAATCATGACGCGGATAAGAGTCTAGACAACCGGGTGTACTTCAACCGGACCTATCGTGTTAGAAATAGGCACGTTGGAGACATTAGCGCCTGCGAAATAAATGTGCATCGTTCATTCTACTATCTACGGTCTATGACAAGTAAAACGAAGGCTGATATGGCGTAAAACGAACAGCGACATGGCACCTTGGGCCTGATGGAAAAATATGGTTTTGCCTGAGATCGAACGCACGGACATTGGCATTAGTAGAGGTACAGGTAAGGCAACATATAGTCGAGCGGCTACACGTTTGCCGGGCATATGCCGGGAGGTGTACTTGCCGTAAGATCGAATACATTCCGCAAGCAACTCGACAAATAGGCAGTCGACCCGGACGCCAGGCCCAACGTGAAATCGTCCGGCTTCCCCTTCCAACGCTATAGTACGCAAGGAATGTGCGACACGACATCGGGGGTTACTGTCTGCGGGGAGGTGGCACCTTCGTGGTAGCATGCAGACGCGTCCTACGATAGAGGTAGCACTTTTTGGCGTTTTACTTTCCGGATGACGGGGCTCCTTAACCCAAAATGATCGGAATGTTCGTTTTTTGCAGTATGCCTTTTTCGTATAGATGGACCGCGGGGTTCGATTATCGGATTGCATTTCAGTGCTCAAAATAAGTTTTTCGGTGAAGTATAGAGCTTCTCGAGTGAGGAGCTTCAGAAACAAAATACTACACCTCTATCGTAGAATACGTCTGCGCTAATTTCGACAGGCAGAAATAATGAAAATGCTCAGGTCAGTGTGGTTTGGCTTCAGATTTGCAGGCGAAGGAAAAATGAGTACACGCGGCACACGAGCTACACTAACCCCTGCTTCGCCCCCCCCCCAGCGCTGTTGTCCAAATAACAAGGAAAAGGATGATTGGTGGATATGCGGCAACGATGAAATCGCTTCCAGAAGTTGCAACAGAAACCAAGTGAAAAACTTTCGACAATACAAAACAATGTGTCGAACATTTTAGCTATGAAAACGAACAAATATTCTAGAGGTAACCAATATGCTTTCCGTATTCCAAACCGCGTAGTAAAGCACATCGATCCGCGACAAGGCAGATATGTGAGAGTTAAGTGATAAGCAAAGGGGTTGGGAATCAGACTTGAGGGTCAGAATTACGGCCAGCAGGCACGGGTAAAGAGCTCGTGTTTTCAATTTGACCTAGCTGGGTGGTCCATTTTGGTGACGTATTATTTTACATGGGAAGATGAAGAGAGAACTAACGATGACGGAAGCAGAGCATCAAGCACGCGACGGAAGTCCAGTCAAATGTGTTTAAACCATCATTCTTAAATAGCTAGAGGCAAGCCTTATTGTCGGTGTCTCAATTTCCTAAAAACCACATTGCGGTAACCTAGAGTGAAGTTTATGACAAGACATCGACACATCAACACATCAACACATGCTACGGTAGAGGTGCACACTTTTTTTCTGAGGATAGTCATTGTTTGAGGAGCCCTATAACCTCACTCATAAAGTTATTTTGAGAAACATGAAAGTGCGACCCGATGACGAAACCCATGGCCTAGGTATCAAAACCATATAATTGCAGAACGAGAACGATTATTCCAACGATTTTGGGTTAAGGAGCCCCGTCCTTCACAAACACTAAATGCCAAAAGTGCTACCTCTAGCGTGGAACGCGTCCGACAGACAGCTGCTTTTGCGCCGCCGGAAGGATAAACGCAGCAACAGGCAAGTTGAAAAGACACCAATATCTGATGACACGTACACGTAAAAATCATTGGACGTAAGCATTTCTACATTCAAATAAAAAACAATCCGGAAAACGGACCAAACTTCTCACGTTTGGTTCATGGGTATCATAAAAGATGCAGGGGACAAGCACATGCACTCGGTTAAACCGTACGTGTGGGTGGTAAACACCGACAACTTATGTGGCATGGTATCAGATCGCAACTAAACATTAAGTACTCTTAAACATGTGATCACTCATCGCGTCAGGGTTTTGTCATCCTGCACACACAACTAGTTAAGTGTCGCTGAGCCGATCACTTGTACGAAACGGATTATTTGGCGCGGCATATACAGTGTAAATCAAACAGTGTTACTCGAACCACTATGTGAACCTGTTCGTTTATGTTCCTAGCATGATACGTACGCTGGATCTATTCGGGAGTTTGATGTATGGTAGGATGACAAGTAGCGGGATTCTGGGAC
>JBBMKB010092019.1:0-11181 GCA_037833945.1 Alaria marginata
CCGCGTCAATCGGTCACCTGCCGTGAGCACAAACTTGTTCACGCCGACCGGGATGGGTCCCACGTCGACTTCCTCCAAAACCTGTCGAAACGGCACACGTCAGCGATGTAGGGCTAGGGTTAGAGTCAGGGTCCAACAGGAAGTAGTCTAGCCGTGGACAAAACACTTTCAACAAAACCACAAAGAAACCGCCTGGTCGTAAAGCATAAAAAACAGAGCTCGGAAAGAAAAACTGCCGACAGGATGTGATACCTACTAGCATTACCTAGAGGGTACAATGCTGGTAAATGGTACAAATACCGGAGTACCCGTATAAAATAAACGCGCCAGGCACAAAAAAACGTACCAGGTATCCATTACAACAGTAGGGTCGGTTTGAATCCGCAACATGGCGGGCGTGTCTTGTGTGTCCTCCTCACCTGATCGTAGCGCGTGTCTTCGGCGCTTCCGACGTAGATTACCTTCCACTCCAGGTCTGCCGGCAGGGCGCACGCGATGCCGATCAACATGGAAGAGGGGAGGGGAGGGGGGGATGGGACGGGATCGGAGGGGAAGGGAAGGGAGAGGGGGGGGACGTAGGGCGGGGGTGAGGGTAGAGGACGGCGGGGCGGGGGGAGGTGAGGGGGAGGGTAGGGGAGGAGGCTCAACCGATGCGACGTGCGCAAATCAAAACAAACAAAGAAAAATGCGATAAGTGATAATTACCCCGTGCATACCACTGCTGTTGAATCTGGGGTACATAACGCTGTTGTTGCACCTAGGGTGGTTTCAAGTGTTTTGGTACCCTGGGGTAAATTGGTAGCGCACACCTGCAGGCCAACCCCGGAATTAACGGCATCGTGCACCACCCATGCACCACCCATATTACAGCAAGTACCTGGTACTTAATAACCGAATACAGAACCGAATCACGGGAGTCATGACTCATCGGCTAAAGCATCAGACCATCTGCGATCCCCGCGATTTCGATTTTCGAGCTCTAGCTGTCATGTTGCATTTTAACTTTTAACGAAAATGCGAGGGCGGGAAATCGTCGCTTCGCGCCATTTTTCAATTTTTCCTCTGCGGACAGCGGGTGATGCAATCGACAACTCCACAGTAGCCTTACGCAGGATGAAGATGACCTGCTTATACGCTCACGCCGCCGTACTTGTACAGCAGTAAATTACGTGCTTGTACCTTTGATACATACCAGGTGCGAAACGTGGAGACTCGATGGTTCAGAGGTAGCCCAAGTCGGAAAACTAAAACACATTGCATTAATTTTTTTGAAAATGCCCACCATGTACCGGCGTCTACCTGCCTCCCCGTGAAAGAAACATATGCCAAATGCCGAACGCCAATAGAATGCCAAACCTAAAATTGAGTTCGTGTCATGGTCCACAGGCAATCGTAAAGCAATCCAATGAATCGAACAAGAGGATGGCCGTTGCCACCGAACAGTGAGCGTGGGATTTTCAAGTATGAAACGACAGTTCTTTTTCTTGCGGCACCGATCGGGCGTGCGCGATATATATATGAAATCGAGCGACAAGCACACCACAGCAGCCCCGAGCATCAAGCGCGGCGTGGCTTCGACTAGGCTAGCCCCACCCCGCCTCGCCTCGCCTACTGAAATTAAAGCGAGACTTGGGACTTCCCACTCGGAAGCAAAACCATCTCCCTTCCAAGACGTGGGGCGCCTCGTGGCTTGCTGCTGTTTGTACCGGAATCGCAAACACCATTTTTGAAACGCGCAGAAAAAAAGCCAGCGGGAAACCGGCGCGCGATTGGTGCGGAAATACCGGGCAGCCGGCATCGCACCACGAAGCCGGGGACAGCAGCTTTGCGTTCGAACCGCCCCCGCCCTACACAGCAGTGTTGCGAGCGCTACCTAGGATGCTGTTGAGACTGAAATCAGCCCTCCCCGCAATCGATCGATCGTCTGCCAAGCCAGGCAAAGTTTCAAAAACATCTTCAAAATAGGCTCAAATCAGCAGTTGGGTGGGGCATTGCTGCTTTATAATACCTGAATGGAATGTATGCTACAAAGGCGGGGCTAGGAAGACAGCAAGCAGTGTCGGGGGGGGAGGACTCACCGGCATCCAACTCTTGAAGGCACTCAAACGTGACCTCGAACGTGAGCGGGTTGCTGAAGGCCGTGGGGTTGTCGAGAACCACCACGTTCGTCACGTTAACCAGAGCCATCCTCTTGTCAAAGCACAACCCCGAGGTTCAAAAAGCTCGGAAGCGGCAACGCTCTCCTTTCGCAGCTGAATGAGGCAGGCCCGAGTTTTGAAAAAATATAAAACTTGGGGCGGCGCACCGATCGAAACGAGGCCTTGCGAGCGCGGGAGAAAAACCGAGGGTGCGGCGGGAGTAGCTCTGCACGTGGTTTGGACCGTCTCTCCTCGAACGTGTTCGGTGTCTCGTCGATGCGCTGTGCAGGGAGGGGGGTGTGGATCTGATCTGATCAGTTCAAAAGTGTTTTAGTCTTTGAACAAAAAAAGCCTCTGCAGGGGTTATGAAACCCATATGTAACGGTTTTTAGGTTTATTTTTTTTGTTCGTTTTTCTTAATTATCGTCTATTCGTTCGTCGAACGCTTCCGAAAACCGAAACCGGCTCTGGTGCTTCCGCCGCGTTCCGCCGCACTGCTTGCGGTCAACTCTGATCGCGGAGAGTCCACCTCTCTCAACGTCTAGTCTATCACTGCCCACTGTTTAATCTTGAAGCGCGAAGCTCGGTGACTCCCGCTTCGTGACGCCGACCGACGAAGCCGACGAAAGAGCGGCCTCTCAGCGTCAACGTGAACCAAACAATATACTGAGCGCGTTGCGCCACCTTCACGGCCACAAGCAGCTATATACGTACGTACGCGTACGATGACAGACCACTACAGGGGCGAGGTTGACTTGCAGTTCCTGAGGCACGGAAAGGGAGAGTATCGGTATCCCAACACCGCTTTCAGGTAAGCAATACCAAGTTGGGGTACTGTACATGCATTATCTGCCCCATTATCTGTAAGTACAACGTATCATACTACTACGCATGAACAGCTGCATTTTTATTGGTCTAGTGCTCCACCGCCGCGCGGGCACAGACAAGAAGGTATTTGGCCCCATTGCCGGCCCATACAGCGGTAACAACAATCAGCTCGATCGCAAAAAAATAGGTTCGACGGAGGGTGGAACAGTGGGCGAAAAAACGGGCAGGGGGTTTTCGCCGTCGAAGGAGGAAGCACGTTCGAAGGCCAATTCGTAGACGGCGAGATCGAGGGGGAGGGGACCAAGACGTGGCCAGACGGCAGACGGTACAAGGGTGGCTTTCATCGAGGAGAAGCCTACGGCCATGGTTGCTTCACTTCGCCAACAACTGGGGAATCATACACCGGAAGTTGGGCGCAGAACAGAAGGCATGGCCAGGGCAAGCTGGTGCTTGCTAACGGACGCGGGCATTACGTCGGAGAGTTTCAACGGCACAGGTACGTACAGTCAGTCTTATACGAGTACTTATATAGCACAACCTTGCGAGTGTCATCATAACACGAGCTTACACCCTTGCTATATTTCGCTACGGCGTACGCCGAACAGCTCAACTACTGTGGGGTAACTCTTTACGACATGGCATGGAGTTGTAATGTCACAGGCAGTATGGGCGTATCGAACTCTATGCCACAAAAACGTACGAACAGTGAACAGAAAAATTACTGAAGCCCAGTTACCTTTTCTCTCTCTGAACCTCGACGAAAAGGTACCACGGAGAAGGGCAGCTTTCTCTGGCAAGTGGATTCCAGTACTCTGGACAATTCTGTAACGGTCTTCCGAACGGTCTCGGAGCTGCCGTTTACCCAGGGGGTAGCACATTCAACGGCCCGTTCGAAAAGGGCCAAAAACACGGGCGCGAAGGAAAGTACACATGTGGCGTCACCGGCATTTGTTTCGAGGGTACGTGGGCAGCAGGGAAGGCAATGTTACTGCCGACAAAGTGGGTATTCGAGCCCGACAGTACAGACGAAGACTCTGGGGGCGGAAATGATGGTGGTGGAGATCAAGCAAAGGCAAAGCCTGGCGCAAAAGACGGAAAGGGGAAGAAAGTTGCAAAGGCAACGCCAAAGGGGGCCAAGTCGCAATCTATTGTGGAGGGCCTCCGAGGAGAAGGCGTCGAGGACCCGGCCATCATCAAGTTCGACGATGACGGGGCGGTGGCTGCATTCTGGTGCCGTGGTGTGGGGGACTTTCAGGTGACGAGATCATATCTCATCAAACGATCCAGGGGTGTGCAATACCTTGCCATGTCGCAGACCAGTTCGATGACGCAGTATATTTGCGTAGACTGGGTGACGGCCCCCTTTTGTACAACTTTCAACCAAAAACGGCTGCTTTTGCCTGCAAGCCCGGATTCGTCGTGAGCTATCGTCCGCTATGGCGGTCGAGAGGTTTCGTGTATTTTGGTATGTAAAGGTGTGCGATCGGGCTTGCGCGTGTAGCAGGGGTGTAGAACAATCTATACGCGCGAATCATAAAGTATGGCAGAGTAGAAAACAGAGCTGAACATACGAGCACCGACGACAGCAATATTTATATTTCCGGTTCAAGCATACATCTTGGCCTCACACCTAGGGTAAGACGCTGGCAGAGACAAATAACACACCCATCCAGTAAACTACATATCAAGCGGTTCTGGGGAACGGGGCGTCTTGAACCAAACTCGTAGTACGCCAAACTTGCTGCCGCCGGTGTCTGTGCATGCAGCCCACGGAAGCGCTCAACCTTTCTCCGGAAATACGAAAAGACGGAGAGGACTCGACGCACCCAGCGGAAGCATGCTGTGGGAACAAGGCATTGTACGAGAGCGGGAGGATTCTGGCCTTGACCCTTCACAAGGTACGCAGAATAGTACCGCGTGAGCAGTGACGAACATCACCCTACCCCAAACGAAGTCGACGAAACGGGCAACCTCCTACTGTTCCTGCATGTACACAGCTTGTATTCAATTTGTGGCGCTGGACGTGTCCTAAAACTCGATATTGTACACGAGGCGGCAATGAGGAGATTCTGTGTTTTTTTGTGGACACTATATGATAATATCGATAACTGCCGCATGTTGTGCTGCCTCTCTCGTTCTCGCGTGTCCCCCCAAAGATCGCGGACTCACCACGGGGGTCGGTTGGCGCACCCGTTTCATTCTTCGTTCGGAGGCCGGATGCCACCGACGTGTCGGAGAGTCTGGGCCGATTCCCAACAGACGGTCTCACGGCGATGTTCCAACGGGAAAAACGCACCTACCCGGAAGAAGGCAAAGAAAGCCTTCTCGTTATTCCCGGAGCGAGGTCCTCCAAGCTTGCAGAAATAGTTGAGCCCGAACCAACCACTAAAGGTAAACCGGCTGATAAGAGCAAGATTGGAGGTCAGTCTGTCGGTGATGGTGACCTCGAAGCCCGATGGCAGACGATCAGGAGCGAAGTGCAGTCCAACCGCTGCCTGGTTATTGGGGCTGGGGGTTTGTTTTCGCTTGAAACTCATCGGCTTTTCGAGCTAGCGGACGCGCACACAGAGGTGGGCGAGGGGACGACCATTCAGGGTGAAGAAATGACGGGAACTCCTGACAGCCGCCTGCACGGGCAAGAGAAGGAAGGAGGAGGAGAAGGGATGGTACAGGAGGAGTCCGGTGCCGACGGGGCCGAGAGAGAGCGTGTGATGATCGGTCAATCTAGCCAGTTCACCGTTTGTGTAGACTTTCGATTACAGTTGGACCTGGACGCTCTGGAGAAAGGCGTTGGCGAGGGAGCGGCCGGAAGTAGTAGCTCCGTCGGTGGTGATACGAACCCGAGACGAAATATTGTGAGGGTAGTCTCGTGTGGTGAGAGAGTGGAAGTATCAGCGACAGTAGTGCGATTATCGATGTCGTTAGTCGGAGCTGAAATTGATGCGGACCTCGCGGAGGCGGGCGTCTTTGTCAGAGGTACGGGGCGCGGTGATACCCTCGACGGCAGCAGTGGCAACTCGATCGACTCGCCAGGCGCAAAACAGCAGCAAAGGAAAAGCACGCTTAACGGCCGCACCTCGGTCTCACACACCGACACGCCTGACGTTGGTGACGACGCGCCTGCCCCCACCGTAACATGGAGTCTCGACTCAATCACGGTTCGTGCAGGGTCTTACGTCGGTACGGCGCCGTGTGCGAACCGAAGAAAAAGCCAACCGTGTGAAGTGATGGCAGAGGATTCAGCGAACGGAGTAGATCCAGAGCGAAAAGGAAATGCCAACTGCGACTTGACCTCGTGGCATGCTCTTGCCCTAGTCGTCAACAAGGAAGGCGAAGTCCCGGTGTTGTGGATCGACGGGGAGATCTTCCCCTTATCGCCACGGCAAAGTAGAGGAGTCGGCGTCGTTCGCGATGAATCGGAGGCGGCGAGCGAAGGGGTAGTCCTGGGGGGGTTGGGCGGAGAGTGGGCGACGCTTGCCGTTAAAAACCTCGCGGTCTACGACAAGGTCCTGGATAGCCAGAACCTCAGCATGGTGACGCGGGTGTACCAAGCGTGGAGGGAGGAGCAGGCGACGGCGGCGACGATGGACGCACTGGAGGATGAGCGCTGGTCGGAGGAGGCACGGCAGGCGGCAGAGGATGGGCGACAACCCGGTGAGATGACGGACAGAGACAGGAGGCTACATGCGTGTTTATTGTGCACGGGCCTTGAGGCCGCAACAAAGCCAATACAAAACAATGCGTGATCTGTATTTGGACTGAAATACTACAGCTTGTCGATAGACCCTTGTAGGCCAAGTTCTAAACCGCCCCCACCCCCACCGCTTCTCCCCTCGTGCGTATGTGTGGTGCCAATTGATGTTATGGAGCAGAAGAAAGACCAGAGTGGCTCGTTGGAGCTGAAGCGACAACGTCGTTGCGGAGGGAGACCGTGCGCGGAGAGGCGAAAATTAACAAAATCGTACTGCCGAAGGTGAGGCGAAGGGAAACAAATTAGGTAGCGGACATTAGCTATTCGAGCCCCACCACGACGTAGTATTCGCACGTGTAGCGGCAGAGGTGCGCCTGGAAAAAAATGGTCGACCAGCTACGCAGTTATTGCCGCTTTTAGATTATTATCCCTCCAAACGTGGCGCGTCTGGGGGAAACATGTCTCTGATTCGCTGTTCCCTCTGCTCTAAATGACGCCCCCGCTGCCCACACCAGACTGATTGAGCCACACGTTGGCTCGTAACTTTACAAATACTCCCCAAGTAATCGGTCAGTATTCGCTATTCTCCCACAGCGCGATAACATGTCCCGGCATCTATTTTCAATTACGTTTACCTTCGATATTTTACCCAAACACAGCCCTCCGACACTTACCCTAACACCCCTCCGACAATCTCTAAACGCAAAAAAAAACAGGAGGCGTTAGAGGGAGGAGAATGGGTGCTGCGGGTTGGAGACAAATCGCATGAACAGGCAGCGAGCGCGGGCGAGGCAGTGTCGGCATTCGCGACGGACGAAGAACGAGACGCGTTTCCTCCGCTGCCAGAGAAAACCATAACGCTAGAACAGGTGTTTTGACCCAAGCGCTGTTGAATCCAGCACTCGCTGAACCCATCCCGAGACGAATTTTACAAACCGTGAAACATTTGGCTTCTTCATGCGAAGCTCAGACATAAGCATCGTTTTTGTTTTAACGTTTTCGCGCTGCCTGAACCACGCGCTGGCAAGCGCAACAGCACACCAAGGAGCACGTGGGCATTATTCCTTGAAGCTGTGTTAGTTGGCTGCAACAGAAGCGGCGGGAAACTATGCTCTCTCTCCGTTTGCCTGTCATCAAATATATTCAATTACCTCTCTCCTTCTAACAGACCACGGTTGGTGGTCGAGAAACTAAACCAATACCTGGGAGCTTTTTACGGAGCCAGGCGCGAACATATTTTTCAAAAACGACACAACTTTTAGCGTATCTCGGAGAGCCGAGACCGTGGCGAATCTCGCTTTGTTTAATTTACTCTAGTACCTATCCCATGTGCATCACCCCTCGCAGTCTATTATTTACTCTAGTACCCATGCCCGGTACTGTCCCTCTGAGCCCCAGTAGTTTTCCGGTTGGCATCGCACGGGCAGCGCCTTTCCTAAAGGATGGAACTCCAGCGCCGCGTCTGTGATCGTGTACCTTCGATGTGCACGCAAAACGCGTCGGGCGTAAAAAGTACAGCAGGAATTATGAAGAGGTTGTCAAAAAATCAAACCCGTCAAGGAGAAAACAAACCAAAACAAAAAAAAACAATAAATAAATCGGTTGGAAGACACCCAGGCAGCGACAGCCAAACAGTCGAGCACGCAGACCCGTACCCCTGAAGATCCGGTCAACTCCTGCCATCGCAAATCGTAACCTTGTAGAGCGGTAGCAGCATTATTCACCACTACCACCGTCACCCTTACCGCCATCACCCTTGTACATTTTCGCCATCACCCCTCCTCTCTCCCTCCAAAGGTGGTGTTTTTGCCCCACCGGAATCCATGCCCCCGGAATGGCACGCGCGCTCGCCGAGGTCAACGAAACAATGACATCAGCACACTAAGTATCACAGTCGTTTACATAGCTGCGATCGGCGCACACTGCGGTGGTCACCTCCTCCAGGCCTACTACTGTACACGGTACACATTGGAGGTGGCTGCCGCTCCACCAAATGGTTGATCAGCAACAATAACAGCACCAGCAGTACATGGGGGGCATTTGCTTTCCCCGCCTCTTGAGTCAACGCCACCCACAACCCCCCCCCAACCAAAGTATGTGTTGAACTTGCTTGCGTGTGATCACTCGTACCTTCTCCCGGAGGGCGACTGTGGGTCGTCGGCCACCGTCCCCACGCGCACCCGCGATCGCGCGCAGGAAACAAACGACACCCCCTCCTCAACGCCTCGCTCTTCCAGCAAATGTTCGTCGTCGCACGGCGTCGCAAAGCTGGGCAGGTTACACGGAAGGTGCGATGGCACGAAATCGCCCGGTAAATTTTATAGCAGGGCAGCGGGTTTTGCCAAGAACAAAAATGTTTTTGCGTAACCTTGAGATGTCATCGACGAGGAAGACCGTATCGTTGGCGGTTACAGTGAAGCAAGGTAACGACAGCCAGCTGTCAGCGCGTGGCCGACACACTGAAGAGTGCATCTCCTATATATCTCCTACCTCGTACGTACCTCCGACCCCCCCGAAAATATACAATGAAATGAAAGTGCAGCAAGGAACTCTCCCTGTTGTACAGTCCCGACCTTCCACTTCTGAGCCTCCAAAGACATACGTCTAAATTTGTGAACTGGTGGCTTGCGTAACGCCTATTTTGTACGTATACTTCGTATACGCATAGCAGTAATGGGTCCATGGCATACCATTCCTCCTACAGCAGCAGCAGCAGCTAAGGGCGCACACACGCACACATACACGCAACGCATTTTTTAGGTACCTCGGATTTTCGTCCCCTGCTTGTGGTTTCAGCTTCCACCCGGACGTGAAGAGAGGCAGGCCTCCGACGGCACACGCGTAGAGGCCCTTCTCCCTGAACACCGAAATAATAATTATAATAAACCGAACGGTGTCATAACGGGTGGAGCTGGCATTGATATGTCAGCCCAGGAGCAAGAGCGGCGAACGTAATATTTCATGTCAGGAAGTGAAACGTAAGTACTGCCTATACCCCTTGTTCTTGTCGTGGGGATTGGCTGAACTGGGCCCACGTTCCCTGCACACTTGGCGCGAAGAAGAACGTCTTAGTTTTCTTCTTCGAGTAAAATCGTCAAGCAAGCTCCGTCCTTGCACATACTACTAAGACGCGTTGGCTGTGTCGACGAAGCTGATGCCCTGCAAGCCACGAGGTGACGCTTACGATTCTCTTGTCTGCACCCCGCATTTTCCCCGGTGCACCTGTCGATAACACTTGTGCCAACAAGACGCCTGTCCTGTTTGCCACGCCTGCAGCTCTAACCTAGTAGTATTCAATGGAGGATACTCCTAAACTATATACAGGCTTAATGCCGCAAAAAAACACGCACATTCGGCAATACACACCTGTGATCGCGCCATCGTCGATTTTCGTTAACGCTTTCCTCGTCGCTCGCGGCTTCAAATAGTGCGGCCGCTTCTGCCTGCGAAAGATGTGACGCCGCCTCCCGCGTCTATAGGGCAAGAAAAAACAAAAAAAACACACGTTATAGGAGCAAGACGCGCGTACACGGGCGTGGCTAGACACAAGGCTAGCCGACGTTTCTTTTCTCCTCTTGGCTAGACACAAGGCTACTGCACCTGTGCACCCAACACAGTCCCGTACTCCGTGCGATGTGGCCCGTAGATATGCTGACAACCAGACAAGAACTATCTTCTCGTATGATACTACTGCTGTGCTGTATGAGCATTGAAAAGCAAGCGATGCATTGGGTCAACCCCCATGCTACTGCAAAAATGGTCCCACACAAATTCCATGTAGATTATCCTCAAAGTCGCTCGTGCAGTTTTATAGGGGTTAAATAGGTTATACCTGGCAGGAAACAACGATGCAATACGACAACATTAGTATACATGCATTTATATGTACCAGGTATGTACGTATACCTTCGGCCAGCATGGACGCCGGCGCTTATCAGAAACACTGCAAGTAAAGTTAATCGACACAGAACATCGTGCCGACAGAATAAGCAACTTATGGAAGCTCGCGCGCGTGCCGCCTGCAGACAAGATGACAACGAAACACGTCATTTTGTTTAGTTTGTTTTTCGGGACCAAAGGTGACCTCTATCATATGATATACGTTATTGGAATCAGTTGCTCGCAACTTGCAACCCGTCAATGTTCAAGAGGTTGCAGGGACGAGGCGAAACGGTCGCTTGGAGCTCACTTCCGATTGGGTAAGAGGTGTCAGGTCGTGCCCACTGGCGGACAGCTTCGTGAATCTTGTTGCGAGGTATTCGTCTCGAGTAGTCAGCTCCTGCCGGGGTGCGGGCATGGTTCGTAACACAGAAGAGCGGACGAAATATGATAGACGCGGTATGAGTTTTTTCATAGTAAGCATGGGCACCTGCGTCACGAGCAGGAACAACTCAATGAAAACAACTTGTTTTGTAACTGCCCATAAATGTAAACCTTGAGCCGTTAGGGTCGTTTTTAACGACCAAATGAAATAGCAAAAAACTTGCTATTTTGGCAACAACAAAAATAGCAACACTTGCCAAA